>CACSLJ010000425.1:0-18764 GCA_902706625.1 Albugo laibachii | reverse complement strand
TCGCGACAAAAGAAGTTTCTAATTGTAGGGGTTAGCCAAGTGCCAATGTGAATGAATGTCGCTCAACTGCAAGTCTTGTTCTTGATCCAGATATAGACGCAGTTTTTGAGCAGAGAAGACTCCAGACAGTGTTAAAAACTCCCGTGAAGTTTACACGGTTACTTTCCTGCGGCTGACGGGCGAGGTTCAGCTGTTGTGAATCTTGTTCAGCGCGAATGAGAAATTCTCAGGTTGATATTTTGAAAAATTATCCCATGAGGCGTGGGCTGTGCATAATAAAACATTCTCATTTGCTGACTCTTCCAGTAAACGTCGTATTCTGCATGAATATTACCAATCACCAAGTAAGGCTTCTCACATCATGAAAGTAGTTTATTCATGCTAGTTGCCATGTACTGCTTCAGCATACGATGAGCGCTTTCACCCCGCAAGGTTAAAGTGTGGCCGAAATGCGTTATTCGGTTAGTCCATGCACTGAAAAACATTTCTATGCAATAAATTCATGTGTCGAATATATATTTGACGATTGCACTTTCTGTACGCAATCTGAAACGCTTTAAAAGTTCATTAAAGGAATCTTCGGGTTTTGCATACATGATTGATCTCCATTTTTTCATTAATACCTTCCATATTTCTTCATTTGGGAAATATGCTTAGCATTTTTTTACAATGTTTTTTTCAATATGCCATACACATAAAGGAATTTGGGAAGCAGAAAAGTGCTCTCGAATGCTTGACATTAACGCCTGTTCGCGATCAACAAAAAAACCTTTCGAAGGGTCATTGTCCCTAAATCTATCGGAAGAAGGTCATTGCTAGAGAGTATGAGGATCGACTCTCGTTTTTCATAAAATCAAATGCGACTGAAAATGTTATATACATTGAAGAGCATCCAACGAGATGCAACAACGGAAGCTTTAAAGCATTTGTTTTGTACAAGGCATCTATCAAAAAGACATCATTGAGACTTCGAGCCACCTCTGTTGATCTTGGATGGGTGAAAAAAAGGTGGGAAGTACATCCGTCATAGTTATTCACGATTGTTTCCGTATCGAATTCCAATCCACGAAATTTCTATACAAGGGCATCCATCGTGTACGGCCATCTAATGTTTTATACCTTGAGGCTTGGCAGACATTGTTTAGTTTGTTTTTAGGCAAAAAAAACTTCGTGATCCTTCCGCAAACAAGTTTAAATACTTCTTATTGGGATTCCAGCATCACACAATCCATCTGTTGTATCTTCCATTTCTTTCCAGAGTCTTGGATGGGCAGGATGGACGCTCGTGGATGTAGATGGAATATGGTTGCGATCCTGTTTGATCACACTAAGGTTCCGGTGCAAATCATCCTGTTTCGCTTTCAACTGAAAATACAGTTGACGAGCGCCGTCGATGTCTTCGTATTCTTGTTTCTTCAGTTGAAACAAGACGATTGCGGTAAGAGCCACCCCGAACACATTTGTTACAGACCGTAGAGTGTCCATTACCCTGCTTGTAAGGTGATTTAGTTACAATCCTATAGCCTTGAGTGGCAGCGAATTCGCTTAATGCCTTTTCCATGGCTGCGCGAGAGCCAAATTCAACTCCAGCAAGCCCTTTTGGTGACTGCAGGAACGGATTGTTTGCGTTCTCGTCATACTCGTTGCTGTATTCTTAATTCATTTCAAATGTGTATGTCTGTTGTTGAAAGTGAAAATTGAACTTAAGCAGAAGTAGGTGGAAGTAAAAAGTGAATTATATCGTTTTGTTTTGTTAACCCACTATAACATGCATGCGCAAGAGAGACATGCGCCTTTTCCGCTCGCGAAGCGGGATAGCGCGAGCGCACTTGACCTGTGACAAACAAAGCTGGTAATTAGCTCACCTGCTGAAGCCTACAGGTTCAGCATGTGTGCCAGCTATTAATTTACACTTTTGACCAATATGTTCTTTTTAATTCTCCCAATCTAATGCTACCGTCTGTGGCAATAGCCAAAACGTCTGTGGCAATAGCTGCATCCAGAAACAAATCGTCGACAAGGCGAGAGCCTTCTGCATTTGTAATAATTACCGGGTGAAATCGGCGATGCCATAATTGTGATAATGAGGGACACGATGTCCGCAATTGTTCCGCGACAACTGAGAATGTTTGGGTCAGCAAGTTGCTGTGGCTGGTATTCTAGACACATTCAAATCAGAATACAAACGCCTTGCTCTAGCTATTCAAAAAATACATTCTGATTGGTCAAATACCGTATTTTGGAGTGGTATATAAGATTATATTCTGATTGGGCAAATATCACATTGGGAGTGGAAATAGTAAAAAGTAAAAGCGAAAATAACAATTCCCTAAATCTATGCTCAATTTTACATGGCTGTCGGATATAGCTAATGTTTTAGGGCATGTGAAAACAAAAAAGGCAGAGACTCGTATGATCTATTATACAGTATTCCACACACTCTCAGTTACTTTGCTTTGTTAAGTTTATAGTTTGGCAGGTATCCAAATATGATCAACTTGAAATAGTCGTGTTTCAACCTTTCATGCTGACGTGGTTATGAACCACAATGCTAAATTGCGCTCACAAATGTAAAACCTCACTAAACATGAAAAAGCGATATCCGTTCTGCATATCGTAGGGTGTAATCAAAAGTATATATATTAACGAAACTAAGCCGAGATCCCCAACAAATAAACAAAATGGCCGAGTACGAAGTTTTGTACACACATGTAAATACCAACGGAGTCGTGGACGCAAAGTGTTAGAGATTAACAACCTAACTGATATCAGGTAAGTTAGAGAAAGAATGTAAGGCTTAGAATAGCGGTTAAGTGAACTGAGGACCTAAATAGAAGTACTTCCGAATTTAAGCTCCCTCTCGCATTCCTTGGTAAGAACGGTCAACACAAAGCCTTCTAAAGTCAGCTGCATGCTGTTCGATTTATGTACACTTATTGTATTGTTGTCATCGAATCACTTTGCAAGTAGTCCACGCAAATTAGGATGATGTTATTGGCCAAAATGATAATGACACTGCGCCGTCGACATACGCATCTCGTTGCATCGTTATAATGTGTACTCATCCTGACAATCTTGTTGACACGCAAGTGCAGAATAATTCAGTCAATATCGTCCAAACCATTCATTTTTTAAATTCAATTCACTAACACGAGGCGTAATGAAAGCTTATCGACTTCGGTTTTATCTATTATTCCAATACTTGGCTCACGAAGGGATTGGAATTGTTGCCCATTCAAGCGTGCGGTTACATACAGGAAAAGCCCAACCATCCCGCAGGATTATGATTCTGATCCTCGATTTGATAAATTTCCAAAAATTTCTCTAGCCATGATCAAACCACAAAGTGATCTGATTAAATTTGCTAAGAAATGTAAGACCTTACAAATCAAGTTTATCAAGATTGAAAGCATCGTTGTATCTGAAAAGATCAAGGATTCCGATGCGCCGGCAACCTTTTATGGCGAGACTAAAGAAGGGGAGTGGGTTACACAGGTCCCATCTTTGGATATCAATGCTGGCTTGCTTGATAAAAACAAAAAGCTTCCCATGACCGTCCAAATAACGAAATCCCAACCAATACTCGGCTTATTTTCGAATTTGAATTGAAGAAGTCGCTGCTGGTGCCCAAGGGGACGCTTAGCAGCAATAAACTCGATGGTAAAGAGACTGTATTTCTCGACTTGACGGATCCCGATGAGCATGTGGTCACAATAGCGGATTTCCAGAATGCAGGTATTACTACTACCGGTGACGTACTCAGGCTTGGACCTACGGCGCTCAATAACATACATTTCAGTGTAACCTTACAAGACGGAATTCACGCGATAGTATTTGACAAGCAGGAGTGATTAAAGCGACCCCTCAATTGCTAAATAGAGCTCTACCACATTCCTCCTCAAATGTATATCCTATCTACTTTCAGTGTTCACCTACACGAATGTTCCGGCCGAGTATGCCTTGACTTCTACATGATTCTTCCGTTCAACATTCGTAGTACACTGAAGCTTCGGCTGTCATGCATAGTTTCTCATCTTCCTACCGTCACTTCTAAGTACTCTCTCATCAACTCGGACTGCGACGGAGGCAAAATCCGTTTCGAAAACACGCTGCCGTTCAACATTACTCCCATATAAATGACAGGTCGGATGCCAAGTCGCATCATTTCAGAGTCCATAGTAGATGTTCAAGCAGCGGTCAGTAGAAGAGATTGCGCCGGCGCGATATCAAAGAGGGAACGCTCGATGTGGGGAGGCGACGCCAAAAATGCTGAATCGCTGAATGTCATTTTATAACACAAAAGATTAGAGAACATGCAAGCGAGAAACAGCTCCATGTTCACATATAATCGGTATACTTTTCGTTACTCATCGCGCTTGGAAAAGCTCAATAACTGTGATCATCACGAATGTACCATTGCTTAATGCACCATTCAGGCAGATTTCTGTGCCGTGAGCTCAGCGAGATAGGTAGCCAAACTCAAAGAAGCCGTTTGGAAGTTGGCTTCAGACGAATACAGCGGCTTTCGTCAATGATATTCTTATCTTGACCTCTGCTTGGTGATCATATGAAGCCATAAGACGATCCTAATTGATCGACCGTGAAACCATAGCATCGAATTAGTTTCTAGCGTCTCTTCAATGTGATTGGCTTAAAGCGTCTCATTTATGCAAGTTCAAAATGCGAGTCCTTCTACCGTTCCATTTACAATTGAACTGCAGCATGATTCCGTGTCGTTCACAAGAATGCATTCCATCGAACGACATTACCGTAATGAAGTCGATAGCATGACTGGAACATATTCGATATCTATGCAATGCCCCGTTGAATACAAATAGTGCATTGAACAAATCGCATCTTTTACCATGGCTCACAGGAGGCATCCTCCCAAAGATAATTGTGCATCTCCCGAGAAAAATCGCGGTTGAACTCCTCTGCTGACATAATTGGATGGTAAGTCTGTTTCGTCTTGGCAGAGGCGTAACGAGGTCAACAGCTTTATTTCCATCATCTTTTAATCCTGTGTGGTCAACTGACAATGAGCTTGTGAGTTCGACAACGAGTTTCAACACGAAACTGCTTCACTGTACAGGAGAATCAGAATGGAGTGCCACTAATCATGATGTTAGGCAAGCCTCCTGAAGGTAAGCACACCGTTTTTTGAGCGGTCATTTGATGACACAATCAAAAGCCGTCCTCTTGCTCTCCCTTCGGTTGACACGGGCATCACATACTAATATGTTTAATCCCACCATTAGATAGTGTGGCAGCCATGCCAATTCCCCTGAGTTTGCACACTCCAGTGCCATTTTTTCTACTTTGCCAATTCATAATGCCTTCTCCATTGAAACTTTCTGACTCATCAAAGGGCGAACACTCCTAATGACAACTCGGAGTCCCTTTAAAAAAAAAAGCCTTCGCTAAGTCTTGATGTTTTTTATGAAAATCTTTTTTCTGCTTTCATCAACTTGGCCTTCATTTGCTGCAAAGAAGTTTTGCAAGCTCGAACTGGCGGTACACACCTCATGAGGATTCTATCTAACCAGAGCAAAAAGGATGTTTACCCCCACGCTAAAAGTGCCACGTCAATCAAAGAGCTTCAGGCAATCATCGATCCCTTCTCTTGTTTAATTTCAATTTACTTTCTGGCAACTCGGCCAATTAAAATCTCCAATATCAATGAGCTTTTCATCAAGTGTGTGTCAGCCTCCGGTAGGATCCCTGAACGTTAATGTAAATACCAAACGGCTATCCCATAAGCTTTGCTTTAAGAAACACGACTCAATAATAAAACATGTAACTCAACCCAGGTACTGCGAGACTACAGAGCTACACGCCATAATGTTTCCATGGAACAGTTCATTTGATCATGCAAAAATCTGTGTGCATCATATCGTCAGCAATTATGTTCCATCCCCCCATTATGAACTGCTCAAAAATAAATCGAGACAGAAATGGTTCGGACGAGTCCTTGTCAGTTAGCCCAAAGTGAGCGTGTGCGAGACTACCGCAACTAGTATTCAGTCATGTTTGATGCTTGGCATCCAAACAGAATCACTTTCATTTTATAATATAATTTCCTGGGAATTTCTATAACGAAATGGACTGTTGCAATCGATGCACAAGAACATTGGAAGATGACGACTCCGATAGGATCATGAATACTACACCAGCTCTGGGCGAGTCTTATGTTCTTTTATCAAACTCTATATCAAGCTCGTCACTTAGTTTTAAGTCACCCCATCCTTACCATACAAAAAATGCGATGATGTCGACCGTGCGTTCATGGGATTCTGACAGGCAACAGTCGGAGGAGAAGAATGTAAATCAGCAAATAGAGTCTTGTAGTTCCATGGATGTAACATCTGTACGCGATGATTTTGCACCAAGTGCGCTGGACTGCCTCAGTGGCAACAGTATCTATGCCCGACCGTCATTGCTTGAACAGCAGACAGCTCATAATTCTCTACTGGAAAAGAATGCAACTCCCCATAGACAGCTAAAGACTCACAAATATGCAGATATGAGCCACCACGAATATGTGATGACCAGCAGGCATGCACTATGGTAAGACTCTCAAGGCTGAGTAGTAAGGATGCTACTTTTGATACTTTTAGTATGGGGATGCCCGTCGTGTCTTCAATGTGCAAGGAATGTGTCGATGCGATGCTAAAGGAGCTCGATTCGCATGTTGAATACACACGTCACGAGAAACGGTGCTGTGTACTGTATCTCAGATCATCTACCAACTTTTCTGATCAAAAAATCAAGCAAAGCATTAAAGAATGCGAAGAGAAGCTTAATCATGTAGGTGCTGATGGGGTTTTTATTCACATTTAAGTAAAGACGTGCACCGGTGTTATAGTATGAAAAAGAAGAATCAATATTGCGAACAAATTTATCACTCATGGTACAGGAGCAGTCCGAACTCGATCAACAGCAGAAGGATTTTGAGAAAAATGCGATGAGGCCACTGGAAGATGAAGAGAAATCATTATGGACACAGTACAGGTATATGGACTTTGAACAGCTTGCATTTGAAGAAGTTCGAGACATTGCTTTGGCACAATACGACCTATTAGACGAGCACACTGTGAAGACAGAGAAGCAGAATTGCCTTTCCGATGTTTTCAAAATTTCGCATCAAGGAGAATTTGGTACAATAAACTCATTTCGATTAGGAAGAACATCCATGGTGCATGTAGAGTGGAATGAAATCAATACTGGTTTTGGAGAGAGCGCTTTTCTACTTCAGACACTGGCAGACATTCTGAACGCAAAGTTTACCGAGTAAGTAGTTTCTTCTCCGTGGGAGAAAACTTACGCTTGTGGCTTCGTCGATCTCAAGTTATAGACTTGTGGTTCTGGGAAGTACATCCAAAATCATACGCAATACTGGCGTTCGTCTCGAATATCGCTTGTATGGCATCATCAAGGTAGTCATTGTGATTCAGTCTTACTGATTGTTTTTGTTAGATACGGGTCGGACAGCGACGATTTTCTGGGTAGTCAGTTCAATTCGGGATTAGATGGCTGGTTGTCCTGCATTACAGACTTGGTTGAACATGTCCAGAAGATAGATGCAAACATTAGATTTCCATATAAAATCTCACGTCGGCGCGTAGCTGGATACTCTATCTTCTTCATAAAGAATCGATTGGAAGAGTGGACAAAAGTATTACGATATGCTCTTACAAATCTCAAATGGCTGCTCACGTGGGTCATCCTCAAGATGGAATCAAGTTGAGGGCGAGAATGACGCTTGCAGTGTACCCGACCACATTTGTCTTCAAAATCGAGTGGAATGTTCCTGCGATAATATCCAGCAAATCAAGAATTCTTGCTGAAATAAATGCAAACAAATGGGTCGTACTTATTTATTGCTGAGGAACGCATTTGAATTGCAAATTAAAGCGTTAATACATATCTCCGTCTCACAGTGGGTGAAGAAATCAGATTCAGAGGGTATCATCACGCCACACTGTGTCAGGCAGGCTTTACGTTTTGGATTATCGGCGTGTGCAAGCCCTCTGCGCATACCAGTCTGTGAGCAGAACGAGAGCTCGATACGCTGGACGAACAGGTAGACGAAAGTAACTCATGCCGGTCGAAAAGAATGGTGGAATGCAATACATGCGCTATTTCTATTCGATCTGCCCGCCTGTATCATAAGAATGGAATATCTACTCTAATGAGCAGCATATAGAAACATTGAATGAAAATTACACGCGGCCATATTTATGCTTGACAACTTGACAGCTTCAAGCCACTCCATCCAGCAAAACGTTGAGTGTCAGTTATCTCAGCTTCGAATGTTTTGTATATTTCGATCTGGACGTGTTCCGTTGAGCTGATGATACTTTGTGTTGCAGCTGTAGATGTTTTCTAAGAACTGTAGCAGGATCCCCCCAGTGGAGATATTCGCAAGTGCTATGATCTTCCATACTCATTTTTGCACTTGTCCAACGCTCACATTATAAGCCCAGAGATCGCTTGGATCAAACACTTTTCTATCCACCATAATTTCCAAGCCCAACACTTTCTCTTGAATCGCTATAGTCGCATCACCCGCACAATTGTCCTTGCCGACAAACCAATAAGCAGTCTTCGGCTTCGTATCAGACTTCAAATACCCTTAATGGTTGTCCAGACCACAAGCATAACAAGAAGATGATTTCTATGAGGAATATCAAAAAAACGAGCAGTGAAGCAGGATAAAGCGTGAACAAGAGTGACATCTAAAGTACGAGCGATACTAGGCACCATCGAAGTTAGCTCTGAGATCAATCGGCTTGACTTGCATGTTCTTGTACTTTTTGAGATAGGTGAATGGGTCTAGATGAGAGGGATTTGTTTTTACAATCTTTATGCACAAATTGGATATATGGAACAGGCAACGCTATAGCAAAAACGCTTCTATTGAGGCTGTTGATGTGTGCTCAATGGCTTGGTATGCAAATGCTGGCTTGAACGAACAAGCATTAAAAATCAGATTCGTTGGTATTGACGGGTTTCTAGTTTTGTCCTCTTCCACTAGCGCTTCGTAATGAAAGTTGCGCCCTCTTTATGGGAAAGCCCCGGCCTTTGTGAACGGTGCGCGATACAATGTTTGATGACTTAAGTTCGTAGAAGCGTTTCACTGTTTCTTTCTTCTTGAACAGAACTTTTTCCCCCTTCTTTTGTTGTTGCATGAGTATCTTTATTACTTCGGAAACGAATTTATTATCTATTTTGTGTTCGCAAGAGAGCGAATTTGTGAGTTTGTATCAAGTTTGGCGAAGACTAACTTATTACCTCTCTTAACTTTTTCAAACTGCTTCAATCCAACCGCATCTGCTTGATGTATTTTTTCCACCTTTTCAATTTCTTCTTCTTCGTGAGATATTTTTGTTTCTAATTCGAAAAGATCTTGCAGTGATAATTGTTTGGAGTTTATTTTTCGAGTACCATATCCAAAACGGAGAGCTGCTGACTCGACTCAAGCAACGTGAGTGCGATAGTTGCCAGCATTCGGATAGAGATATGAACCATTCGGGTTGTTTGGTACAATCTGGAATGAGTATTTGAGAGTCTTTTCAAAGTAAGAGACGAACTCTGCGAGTCTTGCTTGGTTGCAGGACGAGAGAAAAGTTGCTATAAGCTGGTGGATGTGGTAGGATTACACACATTTGCGTATCATAATCACAATATTTCGAGAATCGAAGCGAGGGCCAATGAAGAATTGTACTGGATGATTAATGAAATTAAGAATATCGAGATGACGTGGACATTTCACGCGTTTTGTGTCCTACGTTTCGTCAACATAGGGCGTTGTACTTTAAGAATAGGGTTCACGTGAGTTTGTGAGCAACGCTTTTTTACGCTAAACCTGGCTATTGATTCACTACAGTATATCGAATATAACTTCTGGTAGAGCTGGGTGAACATTTGCTGACTGCTGAACAGGAAATACATGAGTTGACTTGATAATACGTGAATTAGTTTCATTGATTCTTCTCCAGATTTTTACGTAAACACAGCCTCTCTAACGTGATACGACTTAGGTCATTGACCCTCATCAAGGACTCTAATCTTCATTTTGGTGAGATAAATGACGCTGAACACAAGGGTTGTGAATGACGGAGGCCGTTTGACCCTGTACAATTTGATTACAGCTTCTACGGTATATAATGGAAATTTAGAAGCAGTGTCAAATACAGCAGGTACTCTGGCGCTATCATCTGATACAAAGGCTCACTAGGTCTCCCATTCTGCACTCATCAATGCCTCGTTATAAATTATCCAGTGGTCGTAAGTAAGACGATGCGAAAAGGCTGTATGCAAAAAACTCACTGAAAGCAGAAAAGATGTCCGTCTAGAATTGTTCCTACACGCTTGCACATTGTCAGATAGCCGTTCACACTCTAGTATATATTCACGACTATATATCGTATTCGGACAATGTTTACATCATCAATGTTTTGATGCGAGTCACAGTGAGGATTGCAGAATTGGTGGGTGACATGCTCCTCCTGTTGTCTTTGCTGAGTCACGCAGACATTCTCCATCTACCTCTTTGATAACGGCGACTTAAAACTCTTCTTCCTCCGATCGAGCATTTACGAGCCCGAAATCCATGCTTTCGTTTGCGCCGCAAGGTGCTTGGTTGATATGTTCGCTTGATTGCCTGCATGGTTTCTGCAGAGCTCATCAGATAAGGTATAATCGAAGGGAAAGAGTGACCAACCATTGGGAGCGTGATTCGGGCATTCCATAGATATGTGTTGTATATAGTCCATGACGCTATCGCCTACGTTTCCGAAAAGAGGTTTCCACGATACATCCTGCAACTCGAGCGGCTTTGCGGCACCAAAAAACGTAACATTTTGCCAGTTAGTCGTGCTGGATGTGATCGGTTGACTTGTGGAGAAGGAAGATAACCCATTATACTCGTTGAGCAGTGTACGGCATACACCTCGCGGCAGTAAAGAGCGCCGAGATAATCGCGAAAGCAGCGCCATCAGTGTGATCGCAAAATTAAGCCAATCAAATAAGCTGCAGCACATTACTCCCACATTTTATAACTCTCGCATCCCAGAGGTTTTTGCAGAAACGCTGATTGATTGTGGCTACCTATTCATACTGAC
Source organism: Albugo laibachii (assembly GCA_902706625.1). Lineage (NCBI taxonomy): Eukaryota > Oomycota > Peronosporomycetes > Albuginales > Albuginaceae > Albugo > Albugo laibachii. The sequence goes on along the minus strand of CACSLJ010000425.1, from coordinate 7,638 downwards.
ATATAAGCCTACAACTTCAAACAGCGTTTGATAAATCTCAAGCGAGCTCGTGCACGTTGATTCGTCAATTTCCGTGGTGACGGACTTTAAGAAGAGACAATACGATGTCGGTTTAATGCGACTCTATCTAGCTATTTAGATTGATCATGTTCAGCACTCGTTCCGTTTAGAGCTAAGTAAGGTGGAATTGTGACATGTCAATCTTTACAATTTGAGACTATTTCTGGCTTGGGATTATCCATTTATGGATGCTGTTACTTGGCTATCAATATCTGGAATCAATCACGTATGAGAAATACCATATTTATGGAGATGCTCCACCAGATGATTCCTCGCTGGTAATCAACTATAGTCGTGTACATAAACGCACTCAGGTTGAACCATTTGCAAATTATATTCCACAGCGCGGATGGGTTCAGCAACCATCTCTCATTCACTCAATATTGTCAGTCAGCAGCAGCATATGTCTAATTCATGTTGACTAAAGTGTGTGAATACGCACCAGCAGCTCCATGCAAAGGCTACCTGCAACATAGTCTCCTCATTATCACTTTACACTGAGAAAATACCTTTGCATTTTCAGATCGTCGGAACGAGCTCATTTGGCATGATAGGAGAGTATATCAGCAATTGGATGAACTTTCTCCGAAGCTTTAATTCTTGCTATGTTCTCTTCTTCCTCGTTCATGTTTCCTTCCTTGAGCTGGCAATATATATTCGTATCTTGAATATGATACGCTTCCAGACTGTCATCTAGCGTGCTTGACCAATAGCGCATAAAAACTTTCAATTTTGCTGTCAAAATAAAGACAATATGCATTTTTTTGTGACATTAGCGCTGACTAGAAAACTAACCAGGAATCGCTGGTGTAAAATTAAATCGAGGACAAGCACAACACCCATCCACCCAATAGAAGTGAGGTTTGATGTATGATTCTTTTTTATGTCTGGCCCTGAAGGTCTGCTGTCCTTTTAATGAGCGCTGGTCGTACCTCCCCCGGAAAGGTTATGAGTGACCAGGGCACATGTGAAGATGTCCGTATCGGAAGGTTCTGGCACAGCTGCTACAGCTTCTAAGATTGTGGTGGAGAAGCCGTCAAATACACAGCCTTGTAGCAAAGATGCTCACATACTCAAAAATCAAGATAGCTCGACCAGCTTTTACAACATATGTCTGCCATAGTCTCCTTTATTGTAGTTTCGCCTTACTGTCGAAATTATCAGTACCAGTGATAGTTTTTATTTTCCGGGGCTCGTGGTGTCTATATTAAGCGACGTTAAAATCCATGTCTCGTACGCCGAACACGTACCGCTCTGCCTTCTTGTACTGTACAATATAGAGTTGAGAGATTCAAATTGTATATTGAATTTTGAAAAATGCGATAAAAGACACTCGGGCAGGTATCTTGACTCAACTTTTCATTGAAATCAAATCCCCAACTGATGTCTGTACGAGTTGATTACCACGAATCGGATCCTGTCTTTCCAGCACAATCATCAGAACACGCTTCATACTTTACCAGTTCCACGGGGCAGCAGTAGATCAACTGATTCTACGTTTTTTTCTTTGAGTATTTGCATGTTGGACCATCGGTTTCTTTGGTGACTTTGGTTTACTGGAAGACGAGCACACCTTTCGCTTAGCATTCACCGATGTAGTTGAGCACCCTGGGCAACCGCAGATAATTTTGGAGATCCCTGCAGGAGAAATTGGCCGGAGTGGATGAATGTCTATTGTCATGACGCTTCCCTTCTTCAAATGTACACAATCTGAACAATCCGCGATAAGACTAGGATTGCTGCCTTCTATTATCCATGCATACGATCGTCGAGTCGATATAAGCAAAACCTCTCCAAGACGCACAAGGCAGCGAGCACAGCTGAGGGAATGCTCATTGCTTATGAACTCCCAGTGAATTACACGCACTTTTGTACGGACGATGGCTTGATGAGGAGCATCTATGAGAACAATTCTCCTTAGGGAATTGGACTGCCGCAGTGGGGCAATCGACGTCGGCTCATCTTGATTTTGCGATATCTTATTCGATGGACTTCGTGAACAGCCAAGAGTAAGCCTATCACTGCCATCTTGCATTGCATCATCTTCAATTTTCGGACGCGTTGTGAACGGTGCAGCTGGAGAAGTACAAATACTAAGATGGACACCTGCTGACGAAACATGTGGACGCCTGACCCGAGCATTGATATCTGATGCCGAAGCACCCTCCCTTTCTATGACTGGTTCTACCGAAATAGACGGGGAAGAGCCAAGAGTAAGCCGATCGCTAAATATTGACCTTGGGTAATTTTTAGTATTCGTATGCGCATTCATCGGCCCTTTTGGGTTGTGAACATGGGAGAACTCATGGCTGGTACTGAGCGATGGATCATACTCAGGCGAGTTGGCAGGAGCAGATGGAGAAGGAGAAGGGCCAACAGTAAGCCAATTTCTATTCATACGCATATACATCGGAGATGCCGTAGTTGAACTAAGAGCGAACCCACGGCCATTACCGGGCAATGTATTGCCCTCAGGTGAATTGGACGGAGCAGCCGAGACAAGACTACGAGTGAGTAGGTCGACATTTTCTTGACAGTATCCTTCATTGAAGCTTGAGTGCCGGCATTCCTATGATCTCTCAGTAACGCTTTGCGATTATGCACAACGGCGCTTCATGCTATGACGGATTTTTTCTTTGCGAATGATATGGCTTGCTGTTTGTGAAGAGATATCTCGGATGTCATTTTCTGTTGCTGATTATTGGGAATCATAATGAGAAGGGTTCTGAATCCTCTCTGAGCTTTCCAAAAATATTTCAAATAGACACATAGCAGTTGGACCAAACAGCAGCTGCACGCACCCAAAGCTGTCGATGCAAATTCCGAGGTTCATTTTTCTTTCGTCTTTTCCATTAGCTTTCGATGGATGTAGTGATATCAACGCGGTATAGTCGGAAAGCTTTTGCATGGTAGAGTCTTCAAGCTTTTCGAGAACGACCGCACATTTTGAGTTTTCAGACGTGTAATGAGACCAAACACAGCCCGCGCTCATCGAAGCTTCCAAGTTTGAGCTTCCCCGCACATCTGAGGGTAGATTTGCCAAGAACTGATCCCCAGTCGGGTAATCCAAAATGTGACTGACTAGCCGCAATTTACATTCAGGATCCGTAATTTCTAGATATTTGATACGACCACATCTACTATAACACTTATAAATTTCAAATTGAAACATGATTTTGTCAAGCCGATTAAAGATGTAGCTTATCAGCTTTCCATCTTTGTCAGAAGGGATGAAAAATGTTTCAGACATCCCGGCAAGGCAAGAGTGGCAAATACCAACGTTATCCACGACAAAAGACCTCTCTAGTTCTAAGCAGTGTATTGGATGATATACTGCCACTTCAATGCGCTGAATTGGAATATGGACCTCACGTGTTGTATAACCGGGTGACCCATGCACATATTCGACTCTGTCCACTACGTAATTTTTTGAACGGCTCTCCTCAATCATATTCGACAGTGGATCAGTTTGTATCCCTTCGATTGGGAGCTTCCGTAAAAGTTCCATGCGTGCATTCTTGCTGATCTGGCCGATCGGTTTACTATCCGAGCATGGCAACTTGCATGCGTGAGTGATTAGTCTAAGCTTTGTTCCAAGAAAAATGAGCAACGCGCGATCCTTTCCATAGCCTATAGCCACGCGAAAAAAATTGCATTGACGCTTTCTTGTAGGCAATTCAAACATAAAACATCCGTAACTGGGTTCATCGTGAGCAAGCAGATTGGCTTGGCAGCTAACTCCAGTGCGAATGGAGGTTTAGCTGGGAATATCGTTTGATCTTCCCGAACCGGTGTCATTATTGTACTTCTCATAGGACACATGCTTTTTCTGACGCACTCGGTCCTGATGTTTGAGAACAAGAAATCCGAGCCGGTTATGTGGAACGTGGCTTACTTCTGAGGCATTTGTGTTTCAATAAAGATAGCACTCATTCGAGCAGCTCCCAACCTGTCCAAAACGCATCCCTTGCAAGCATTCATCGACCGTTCGGTGTCGAAAAGTTCAACTGTGACCGTAGCTGAGCGTAAAACACCATATCCATGATAGATTCGAGCAAAAATTGCAATTAAATACATGTACGAAAGCATTACGCAAAAAGGTGAATGGAGTAACTTGAGCATTGATTGATGGGAGTAGAGGCTGATCTGACAACTAATATATTGCTCTAACACATCCTGTCGTGATTGATTTGCTGAGGTTATGCCAAGTTTATATACCTTTCGACCTCTAGTGACAGCAAATCAGGGCAACGATTTTTGTATAGCCAATCAGAAACCTTTGTGTATTAAATGTACAGATATACCCCACATGATTCACACCTTGGTGCCAAGTGAATTTGCGAGGATATTTAAAATAACAGATACGTGGTTTGACCAATAATATCGCTTTACGTATTGGTATGACAGTGATGTGAAAAATTGGGCGAAATGGCTATCGCTGCGGTGACGAAGTGCAAGTAGCGACTGTAGTTTTAGAGCTTGCTGGTCGAAGGGGTTTTTGGAAAATACCGTAAATCCATGTCATAGGCGGCGCCCTTTATTCGAAGCAGTTCAACACAAACGCGTAATTACGTGTTGCTGTAAAATAGGTCGCACTGCGTTGACATAAGGGCAATGATCCTAACATAGGATCATACTGGTTATACGGATATCCAGCTCCGGTTTTATATAGCTGATTGTGACTTTGATAGTACAGTAATATTATCGTATCGGACACTTCGTCTTCTGGATATATTCATGTGGATTTTGCTTCACTTTAATCCACATAGCTTGGAGTTGGGTTTTGCGATTCCAAGGATGCTGATTGGCTGTATATCAGCTGCACTAAGGCCGACTGGCGGAATCTTTCTTGGTCGTAGTATGATTGGTTGAATATATACTCTGCTTCCAGATTATGTTGCCATCCACCTGACAAGCTGCTTGTGTGTTGACCTACTGTATCTGTTCTCACATCTGACCTATCAGACATGGGTATTTTGTCGTCACTCCGAAAACGTATTTCAAAAATCACGTCTTAGTGTGGACCACGCCAGTGCTCGCCTCAAGCTTTCATTTTTACAAAAGGCATGTCATAGGTGATGCTATAAGTTTTGGAAGGTTCTAATAGTACCGTATGTACATTGGGGCCGCCTATGACATGGATTTTAGGGCATCAATTTTAGGATCCTTAGTTAGTGTTACTACTCTAAGTCCTACTTTTACCTCGACTATTCTGCCTCATTTTGATTTTCTCTCTATTCTCAACAGCGATTGCACATCATCAACGGCAAACCCCCAAAATGTTATGCCCTCTCATTTTTGTTAATCTCGAAAATAAAGCCTTTCTGTCCTCTTAGAGCAAACAAGCGGTGAATGCACGCGCATCGAGAGCATGACAGCCACGAAGACTCGCGTTCGCTTGACATACGCGCAGAAGCTGGCGCTTCACGTGCATCATACTGCTCACCCCGAGCGATTGCAGCTCATGGAGTGCGCGTGGGCCCAATGACACTTCAAGCTCCCTTGTCGTATCGCCATCTCCACGCTCTGGCATGTGCTGAGAAGCAAAGACGGTGATGTCCCACCCTGAACATCTCGCGGAAGGCAAGCCAACGCGTTCAATTCACTCACCTTGAAGTCAAAGTCGTCCGCTGGGTCGCTCAATGCGAGCGTCTGAAGCTTCCTTTCGTAAACGGTGCCACAATTTGCGCGCAGGTAAGCAAGATTCGAGATGAACTGCTGCTCGGCGTCGCGCCATCGGTGGCTGAAGGGCTAAAAGGATTGAAGCTCTCCAGGAGTTGGCTCTTCAAGCATCAGAGGAGAAATTTTTTATCGCCAAAGAGATCTCACGGGGAAGCCAGCACTTTCAGTGACACAACGGTTGGGACGGGTTTTGTTGAAGGAGGCGACAAGGGGCTACGAGAAGTGTTACATACTAAATATTGATGGAGCCGCGTATTTCTACTGCGATGCCCCGACATCCACGATCATCAGGCATCGTATCTACTGTTGGAAGCAGGTCAAAAATCGATTGACAGTCGATCTTGCGTGCAGTGCTTACGGCTCCCTCAGGCTTCTTCTTCCTGTTCGGGTTAGCGTGGCAGCCCAGATGCTTTGAGTAGAACAGCGCCGAAGATTTGGACCTGGCGTACGGCAAAAGACCGAAGGGCAGGATGAAAATAGAGCTGATCCCAGCATTGGTGAGCCCGCGTTGGGTATGGTACCCCATTCCTGTAAGTAGGCCGCTGCTATCGTAAATAGGCAGAGACCAATGGTAGTTAGGCTGAACGATATACTGGTCAAGAGTAAGCGAGATAATAAAGGATATCATCTTTTTAAAACTCTCGACGCTAAGAATCGCTGGGCAGTAGCAATTCGAAGCTCGGAGATACAACAGCCCAACTCTTACCCGAATACGGGCAGAGAACAGAAAAGTAATTTTGCTGCTAGAAAACGTCCCATCCCATCATGCTTCCAATAAGTTCACACACGTCGAGATCCGAGTGCTTTCTCCCATACCACTACGCACCTAAAATCACTCGATGCCGGGTTCATTCGTAACCACAAGAGCACAATCATCAAAACGAAAGCGCTATACTACGCTGATCGATTATATGAAATTCTCGTTCGTGTCAAAAGAGTTGGACTGCAAGAAATTGTGGAGTGATAGCTTGAGGCCATCACCGATGTCGATGTCCTTATTGCGATGGGCACAAGAAGCGATGGCATCGATAACTTGCACAACTATCTCCAACTGCTTGCGTCATACAGGATCTTGGATGAAGAGCTGTACGAGTTCATTGAAGGAGTCGCCAAGCTTTTTGATCGATCATTACCTATGCAGCAAGTGCTTCTTTCGCTGAATACAAATGTTAACTGTCGTAAAAGTCTGAGGAGAATCGCAGTATCGAGTGAATTCCTGAACCTTTGCTTTTTACCTTTTACCATTTCAATTACTCTAATATGTAATGCCTACGCTGCGGGGATGTTTGTGTTTTTGGCAAACCGTTAATGGGGGCTCTATGTATATTTGCAAAAAAACAGAGCAAATCACGAAGATGCTCTGACAAGCATCGGTCGAGCCAATGTTGATGCACCCATCCTCACAATCAATCTGTGACACGGTACCCTGTTACAGATGGACTCGAGCAATCGGATTAAGCAGCCGTGCTCAATGCACAACAAGCAGGATGTTACGACCAGTTCAAGACTTAACTACCGGACGTATTGATCGATAAAATTTTAGTTGAAATATTCTATCCAAAGTTGTAGATTGAAGTCGCACATTGCATCAATTTTCATTCTCTTACTGCTTTGGCTCGTGCTCGTTCGCTATCAGCACCAAATCAATTGAGTGCATTCCGCAAAAAATAGCATTTAAGTGATTCATGAAAAGCGCCTTCTATCGATCAATTGCTTCTCCTCAACTTTTGTCACGGATAAAATATACAGATACTTACGATTTTGGCGTTCATAATATGGCTGATTATAAGCTAATTTAGAGAGTAGATAAGCGGATGATGTGTTTCATTACCATAACAGACATATGTTGTAAAAGCTGGTCGAGCTATCTTGATTTTTGAGTATGTGAGCATCTTT
>CACSLJ010000424.1:0-18773 GCA_902706625.1 Albugo laibachii | reverse complement strand
AAAAAATCTAAAAAAATCTAAAAAATGGAAGTGTCCCAAAACCAATGGCGCGCGCTGTATATGATGCGTGTTCTGTCCACGGGTCATATCAAATTAGGTTTATCTGTAAAGGACCACTTAAAATCTACAATTTCAGCGTTATTAGTATGATGAAGGTATAAGAATATGCAGACTGCTTAATTGAAAGTGACCGAATTCATGTCAGAAAGCGCACTCTAAAGTATCGCATTTGAAAGGATATTTGATTTGGACGATGTTTCAATAGGGGGGAATGTCTGGAGCCATAGCATACTGTACTGTACGCATCGTGTACAATACGGTACACCTAGAGTTGCCGATGGCCGTCTTCACGTAATTACAGAGGACATTATTTGTGAAAGGTCAATCTACTGTATCGATAATAATTGTTTACGCTCATAAAGCAAGTCTTTCCAAATTAATTTTACTGTAGAAGCCTCTCTCACTATTGACACCCAGTTTCGCCAAAGAAAATCGTCATCACTCAGATATGACAGAAGCATCCAACAAAGTGCAAACGGCGGAAATCGTCACCTCATTCGAGAACGACCATCAAAACGAACTGAATACTGAAATAAAAGCTTCTGAGTCAGATGATGGACCTCCACAAGAAGAGACACAAGAAGAGACACAAGAAGAGACACAAGAAGAGACACAAGAATACAGCGCCCTCGGCACTCCACCCGATGAAGCCGAAATTTCGATGGGTACAATTTCAGCGCCTAAAAGTCCCGTTGAAACGACCACAAGTCCTTCTGTACGCTTCAGTCACGTTGAAAGTCGAAATGGTGATGAAATACAAATGTCTTTTATCGAGGATGAGGAACCTAGTGCAATATCAACGCAGGAAATACAGCAACTTCCGAGCTGGCAGGCGATGCAAGTACATCGAACACGCTCGTTGGACGAGCACTATAACTATGATCAAGACACCGCTGAAAGGACGAATAGAGGAAATGCTTTTTATCGCAATGCGAATCACAATTCTCGTCTTTCAGAACCAGGCCAACGTAACCCAGTACAACAGAATATCCAGCAAGGATTGCGCGATAACAATACATTCAGTGGGCAGATAAAGCACCTTCAAAATCATCAGAAATGCCGTAATGTAACCTATGCAAGCCAACTCAGTCTGGCTCGTGATTCATTGCGGGAATTGGCCAAGACAGCTCTTATAAATCGAAATACATTTGTGGGTGATGTCACTTTCGACAATCCAACGGATGATTATGTGCGAGAGAGCATCCGGCGTATCCAGGTATTCACATGGCTCTATATTGATTTTTTCGACACGAATACTTTTTTTGTAGGCTTATTCTCGTCGAGACGCCCCAATCGAACTAGAAGTTCGAGCGAGAATGCTTCTGAAAAATAGACGCGTTGATGTTCGCATGGATCGAGATGAAATAACTTGGTACAAACGGTAAAGATCGTATTTTCCACATGCGCTGTGGAGATTTAATCGCTGGCTCTGCTCGTAGATCGACAGAAAAAGGTAAAATTTTCACAGACGATATCGTTGGCGCTCAAGTCTTGTATAAACCTGGCGTCTTTCGCATCCATTACTTCACCAAAGGGAAGGGCACCGGCGAGCGTGCTCTTAGACGTGAGCACAACCAGATTGATTTCACATGTCCTCCAAAAGTAGCGACAAACTGGGTCAATATAATTCAGGAATTAGTACGATGGCAAGCGCGGGCTCCACCTATTGAAGAGAAAAGACGCATCAAAGTTGTAATCAATCCGCATTCTGGTAAACGCCGAGCACAGAAAATCTGGCTGGAAAAAGTCAAAATATTTTTCGATTTGGGGAATTTCGACTATTGCATCGAGGAAACTATGTTCAGTGGCCATGCCACAGAGATGGGAAGGAAGTATGAAGCAACCGATGCATTCGAAGCGATCGTGTTTATCGGTGGAGACGGTACGCTCTGTGAATTCATGAATGGATTGCTGAGCCGACCAGAACATGAATGGCGTGAAATTGTGGCCAGCACTCCATTATCACTCATTTCGGCCGGAACACAAAATGCATTCGGCTTGGGTGTGGGAATTCCCACGGTGGAAGCTGCGTTATTTTGCATTATAAAACGCAAAATGAGACCACTGGATGTTATCACTGTAGCTAGCTCCAAGCCATCAGGCGCTGTACAATATAGCTATTGCGGGCTTGGTTGGGGTATTGCAGGAGATATCGCGGCCGAGTCGGAACGATATCGGTACATGGGCACTTCACGGTACGCTTTCCTGAAAATGAAGCAGTTTTTGGTGAAACAGAGAAAGCACACAGGATCGTTCCGCTACGTTCCAGTGGATCCACAACCTGAATTACGAACGTATGATGAAATTAAGAATGAAGGTGCTACAGATCAGTTTGAAGTTGAAGAAGGTAATGTGTACGATTACGAGAATCCGCGCGACATTCGAAAGTCTTGGACGGGAGCTCCTTACGCTGTGCGTAGTCCTGCTAGTAAAACACGATACCCTGCAGCCGCTTGGAAAGAAGAAAAGGGCGAGTTTTTGGTGGTTGGAGTTGTAAATACAGCTCCAGATGGTCAATTCTCGCATCCTTCTGATGGTTGCTTGGATTTGATTGTCTCGCGGAAAGGAAACATTTTTAGCTCGCTTCATTTGGTGATGCTCTATCTTTTTGGTAAGGAGCTACAAAGTCCGTTGATGAAATATATAAAAGTGAAGGCGGTGGAAATTGATCCTGATCATACAGTCGACTGTATGAATATTGATGGGGAGGTTTTACCTGGACCTGGTCCTTGGCGCATGGAAGTCGTCCCGAGTCTATTCAAAGCGCTGTCTGAAAAATAAGGCGTGGCGGAAGGAAAGGCAAGGATGGAGGACAGTTTTACTTGGCTTCTGTATCACTTATACACATTTGCATGGTAGATTGTTTTAAATATATGCGCGTTATATTCAATTAAATTAAAAATGTATGCTTAGACAATGTACGCGGTCATGCCAAGAATGAGTGCGATCGAGGTGATGCAAATATTTGCCGCTGATGCTGCATTGTAACGGATCGGGGTCGTCCGAACATTGTTGGGATACTGATTATAGCCGTTTCCGCCGTACGAGATAGCGTTTTGGGCGCCATACGGGATACCGTTTTGAGCACCGTATGGCATACCGTTTTGTGCTCCGTAGGGAACATTGTTGGGATACATGGCGCCATTCCCGAAATTGCTGATTCCATTTGATATCATTGAGGAGCCGCACACGCCTTCACAGCCTGGATACGATGATACACACGATACGCAGGACGCCTGCATTACACATGTTTGCGCAGCGTCACAAGGTCCCAAGGACATGGATGGCGCAAACACGTTTGATAATGATAAAATTGCTAGAGGATACTTCATTGTTCAACGCTTCTTGATGTGTTGATGGAGGGGCTTTTGAGGTTCGACGGCGAATTGCAAAGTAAGAATGTCATGCAGAAGAATCACACTGTCGTATCTTCGTAATAAATAATGTGGAGTCTCAATCACGCGATAAAAATTCAAGCATCGTCTCTTTGTGCCACTGGAAATCACTTGTATGATTGACCCATCGTTCGTTCATTACGTCGGAGCGAAATGTTGTCCTGAAGTCCCCGCAGTGTATTTATCTTGTTGCATCGTGCTATTGACCCTACTAATGTTACTAACATGTGTTCGTAACATTGTCTGACCCCTATTCCTGTCTTTTTTGACCTACGATGCTATTTCGCGCATCCTTCGAATACTAATCTGCTTGCTGTTATGAAGGTTATGAAGGTTATCGCACGCGTGAATAGAAATGCCGCTGAAAAGCGACGTAATCGTGAACAATCACGACTGTAGTAATAACTAGTTTTGCTCACTCATCAGACGTGCTGAAGTTCCGCTCGACAGGCGCAAGCTTTAAACGTCATGGATCAGATCACATATAAAGTCGAAAAGTACGTACATATCGCAAAGTGTAATGACTTGTGCCATTTCCCTTGCCGTTTCTATGCACTTCATTTCTCAAAAGGAGCTTGAAGTGAATTCCTCAAACTCAGCGTAGCTTGTATAAATTATCACAACCACCCGCATGCTCAACCAGACGCAGCATAATGTTACCAGGGTTCAAAGACCTCGCTTTTACGTCGACAATACAGAGTTTAGGGATACACATAATTGTATTTTCACTTATCGCATTCACTGCGTTCTTCTGTTTTTTTTAAATTTGTTGGCGACTTACTTCGCGACATAAGATGCCGCATTCTTCAATTCAGACGGGAACGTGTCGGCAATTCGATCCACATTCAGACAACACGGAAGAAGCTCCGAACGTTTTTATGGAACGGCGACTTTCACGGCGTCGATCGTTCGCGATTCCTTCATGGCACGAAGTTCGGCGATTCGCGAGAGATATTACACATCGGAGTGTTGAGGAAGCAGAATCTGAAACTCACAAAAGCAAGAGAGGACTCAAAGGGCGAAATCGTTCCGCCACAGCGTCACCGACATCGCTGAATGAAGCAATTGATGCAGAAGAGTATGAGCGCACACCACTGCCTCATCAGCCAGCCGAAAAGACCGGTGGGAAGGACGAGCTCAAGATGAAGAAGATTTTTGGGTTCCGACGACACAGCTACGATGCGATGGAAGCAGAGCCGGCTGAAGAAACACTGGAGGAGAATTTGAAAGGCTCCATCCATCAACGAGCGCAAGCTTTCTTCCATGCTTATCCTTCGGGTCGTCAACATCGGAGATCTAGAGCTACCAAGTACGGAACAAAAAACTATTGTGACGATGAAGCCTCTTCCCCTTCCTCTCACGCAATTTTGTCTCCATCCAAACGATCCCATTCGAGTAGAGGCTCCATTGATAGCGGCAGCTTGACCAAGCGAAAATTAAAAAAGTATTTGAAATTTGCCATGATGCATGATTCATTGAATAGCGATGAGGAAAAGGATCGAGATCTTCAGCAAGAACGACGAAGTTTTACCAAACGAGTCTTTGAGAAAAAGCGATATGCACCAAACTCACCCACCGAAACCGAATCCAGTAGTCCCTGTCAATTAGAAGATGATGCGTTGGCTGCATTGAATGATACCACTCGGCATGTAAGCTTTCGCGAAACACCGACATATTTTCCCGATGATACTACCGCTTGTTATATTGAGTTGGAGCATTACGAAGATATATTTGAACGAGTGGCTTGCTTTGCAGCACATGACCAACGTCGTAAAGCTCGCAAAATACGAGAGTTTTTGGAACGCACACTTGCATTCCTGAACCAATCTGATACAAAGCATGGGATTGTTACAAAGCTATCGAACGAGGAGATTCGTATGTGGCGACGAGTTATTTCGCACGACTGGGATGCTGAAGAAACAACCTCCACTGACCAACAGGATCTTGTCGGATTGGTGGATGCTGAACATGGGAATTTCCAACAATCTCTCGCGACTGATTTACGAACGGAATGGAAAGCGCCCGATGAATTAGAGCAATTGGAAAAAATAGTGGAAATCGTCAATTCGTGTGTTAGCTTTGGTGAGATTCCTTTCTCACTATTGAGTATTGCCAAACTCTGTCAATTAGAGTTTGTTCAGGAAAGTGAGGAAGATGGATGGTTGTAATGAATCTCTGTTATTGAATAAAGTTATATTTTTTGCAAGTTTATATATTCACGGCATACTACCTATAAATACTGTATGAAATGATCAATGCATCACACACTATTAGCATGCGTTAAAAATCCTCCTAGCGCCTGAGTTTGATAATTACAAAGCTGTAGGATGCTACGGCGATCAAACTGGAAGCTGCCAACTGTGATACAGCCGTTTACAATGTTCACTAAGGCTGAGAGATCTTGGAATTCTGATACTTTGGAAGCTGACGTGAATGCGGCAGTGATCACAAGAGAATCGCGTCGACGATGCAGCCAATTTGTGACTTTTGCGCGGATTGGAGAGCCCGGTTGCTGACGCTCTTGACGATAGATCTCATCTTCAGCATTCCAGTCATAATGAGCAAGTCTTCGCCATCGCTTGGCATCATTTGAAGTAAAACTGGTGGAATTCATCAACCTGGGCTGCCACATGCTAGTCGTCGTGGAGTAGTCCAAATGTCGCGCCGATCGGTTCAAGAATGCCGTGAGCTGAAAAACAGAGGATTTTCCGAAGAAACCCGCAACAATACATAGCAGGTCTTCATAACTGAATGTGTTGATGACGCGGACCACATTATTCAAATTCTGCTCTTGGAATCGCACTCGTTTGTGTCCCATTGTTTTGGATCGATCTCGAGAATTCGTCACTTGATTTTCTGAGGGTATGGCATTGTATGGATCACTTTGACGACGCGGGCGTTGCATATAGATACGTTTCGGAATGCACGCCTTGGTTTCTTGCTTTTGATTCGTCTCCAGTACTTCTTTGCCGCTACATTTTATCGTTGGTATATGCCTTCCTACTCCGCGACTTGTGCGGAAATGTGATGCAATCGCCTTACGCAAAGGACAATTTGTGGTGCTGAAAAGCGCGTCTTCTTGCTCTCTTGAGTGAAGGACCATATTATCTAGAAATGAAGATTGTCTTGAGTGCTATTGAGAAGGTTCGCTGGTGAAAAGCTTGCACTGAAAGTTAAATTTAAAAGTATATCAATAGTACATGCCCACTGTTGGCTATAACACTCTTGTTTACGCTCCCCTCTCATTAGAAAGGCGTCATCATTGCGATCGATTACTCGCTTCTACTTTGTGTAAGCAACAGCTGCTCGTCCCTAGGGATGTACAGTGGCACCTAGCGTAGGTACGGATGGGCATGGGTGTTCTGTTCTACAGTATAGCACGAGTTTGGGTAATGATGGGCGTTTGGCGTGTTTTGAATGCAAGAGTAGATTCTACATGCGATACATTGTAATATAGACACCATAAATCGTATTGTTCTAGTCAATGGCTCTCTATCAAGTCCAAAAGGCTTTGAAAGTGGGTGCTCGGTGATGATAAACTCGTGTCTGGGAAAGTTATATCGGTAGGTTTACATGAGACAAAAATCCAGTTGTGATGCTCCATTTAAGACAGATCTTTAAGAGTTTGCAACCTCGCGGGGCAAGATTTTTTCCTTGCGGTAAATAGTCTAGAATGTGTGTGAGGAAGACAACGAGTGTGTGCTCTGTGTGTGACTGTCACAAGAACCATCTACACGAACAACCATCACAATATGTCTCAAGCAGGATCGGGACACTTACAAGAAACGAAAGATGCACGCAACATACTGGTATCCCTCAGTTCTGAAGCCGAGTCGATCGATTCCTAAAAAAGTCCATCAGCATTGACCGCAAACACCTAGTAATAATCACTCACCTGTCCACTAACTTCCTCCGGAATGGGCGATAGTAATACTGAATTCAAGGATGCCCAATTGGTGATTCTCTTGAATGTGTTATCGTATCGAAGAAGCGACTTGAATTTTCGGGTTCGCACAAATCCTTGCGTCCTTGAAAGGCAAGATTTGTCACGAATCAGTTGCAATGATTCACGGTACTCCATATATCGAAGGAACCAAAGCGTGAGGAGAACTAAGGACAACGCGAGGGTGATACACACTATCATCTGCAGCATTCCAGCAAGAAATAAGCGCACTTGTATGGCTATGCTATAATCTTGTGTGTGAAGCAGCTCCGACAACGCAAAAGACGAGATGGATAAAATCGCTCTGGACGTCCAGTCTATGCCGCGATGTAGGTATAGTATACATATAGTATACGTATATGCGATAAGAGTCTCGTCATCTTCTAGGCGATAGTTTGTATTGCGATGGTAATTGTTTCTCAGATCTCCGACCTCGACACGTGGGTGAAATGAAACTAATCGCTATATTTGGCCGCTTGTTTCCTTGTATCGGTCGCCTTGTACCGATTTTCGTCTTGGTAGTACTGTGTAAATCCGACAACATCTTTTACATGTTCAAAACCAGTCAGAAGCGAGCGTAAAGATGCAGTTGCTGCTTCGTTTTCCGCAATGTCGCCGATCGCTACAGAATCTACTGATTCTTCTCCCTGAGATTGTAGAAGAGTCAATGCTGTTTCCATCGTTTTGATTGACGAGCTCAATAAAGTGAGTGGGTAAATGACGAGCTTGTATCCGACTTCTTGTAGTACCTTAGGCTTCAGAATTGGTGTCAGTCCATTTTCGACCATATTTGCCATTTTGGGGCCCGGGACGCTACTGCAGTAAGTTCTCATCTCGGAAATGTCTCTGGGAGCTTCGTAGAACGTTAAATCCGCCCCTAGGCGCTTAAACTCACGGCAGCGTGCATTGGCTTCCTCCGGAGAATGCGTGTGTCGTGCATCCGTACGAGCTAAAATTACAATATCAAATCCACCTTCCTCTCGAGCGTCTACTGCTGCCCGGATCCGAGCGTACGCTTCGTCTCGAGTAACGACAGCTTTTCCGGCTGTGTGCCCACATCGTTTTGGGGAGACCTGATCTTCGATCATAATCCCAGCCATTCCAGCTTGAGCATAAGCCTTTACCGTCCTCTTCACATTGATCGCATTACCATAGCCGGTATCCCCATCGCCGATACACGGGATCCGGTTAAGCGCATTACATACATAACTTGCGGCTTGGACCATTTCTCCAAAAGATAGCAGCTATCAAGCATGCGTCATTAATTATAGCGATCAGCAGCTTCCCGATTTAGTTTACCTGAGTATCCGGAAACCCATGCACTGCAGATACTCCAAACCCAGACATGAATGTTGCCTCAAAGCCTGCACGTTCGATTAATCTTGCTGTCAGACCATCATAACAGCACGGCATCATGGTGATTCGCTCTCTAGCTGTGAAGACGAATGTTCTCAGCAGGGCGTTACTGCGACTGCATTCGACACATCAACGCACCCAAAATCTCACGAAGAAGTCGAACGCGTTCGGGTTGAGTGGTTCGTGTCATTTTTGATCGCTTTTATCCAATGGAGGAATAGCTCAATTCATGTCGGCGAACGTGCTCACGACCGCGTAAATACGAGTCTTACCTCCAATAAGATTTATAGATGTTGATGCTCGAGAAAGGTGGCAACTTGTGCAAGTGTACTCAAATTCTCGCATAAAGTGTAGGAGAAGACGTTGAATGCAGTAGAGGCTACATAACTGAGCTTACTATCCCTGCATGATGATGAGAATAATAGCAGCCTTATGTAAGCTACCATTAAGTTAGGCTGAATGTAATTTGTACACGAATGGAGCAAGTTCTTTATTGAATGTACGCAGATAGTATGAGCTATAATAGTAGTTTAACGATCAGGTGCTTATCTATTTTGGCGTGCTGTCTCCATCATCGCGTCTAGACCACCAGCTTCCTGGAAACGGACTGGATGGAGCTGTTGGCTCGATTTGAAAGATTTATTTGGTAATTCAATCATTTTTAGCCACTAATTACGATCGCTGAGGGATTCCGAAATGGACGGAGATGATGCAGAAAATATTTACATACCGCTTAAGAAACGTCGATTACTTCAAAAAGAGCTAATCGCGCGCCGTAGACAGGAACGAACCAAATTATTTGATGCAGAAAGTGACGAAGAAAACGATGAATTGCAACATAGCGATCGCAATACCTCTTCATTTTCCGGCAAGGAATGTGAAAAAGTCGCTTTATCAGTCGAAAAAGCTCACGCGACGAATGCAAAAACTGCAGAAGATGTCGAAAATGCACTTCTCGACTATTCTCCGCCAAAACGGTCGGACGTCTGTCTAATCGATCAGTTTTATGAGCACCGCAAGCGGCTAGAAGAAGAAGGAATCAATGAGGAGAAGTTCGAAAAGGAGATGGAAGAAATTCATATCCTCAAAGAAGCAAATATGGTGCAAAAAATTGCACTGGTTTCAGCGTCCGAACGAGCAGAAGGAATCCAATACACCACACCGATCCAAACGACCTGGAGAGCTCCTAAAGCAGTCGCAGAAATTACGTTGGAAAAATGCGAGTCGATTCGGAAGAAGTGGCACATACTTGTTGACGGCGATGATATTCCTCCACCGATAAAGTCATTTGAGATGATGCGATTCCCAGAAGCGATATTAAAGGCTCTGAAAGCGAAAAAAATCAACCGACCGACACCCATCCAGGTTCAGGCACTCCCATGCATCCTTTCTGGACGAGATCTCATTGGTATCGCATTTACGGGTTCAGGGAAAACAATCACATTCACGCTCCCGCTGATCATGTTTGCTCTGGAGGAAGAAATGAAGATGCCCATCATCGGCCAAGAAGGTCCATTTGGTATAATTGTGGGTCCGTCTCGGGAGCTCATGCGACAGACTTTTGAAGTCGTTCAGCATTTCACCGAAGCCCTCAGTGCGGCAGGGTATCCTCAACTCCGGTCTCTCTTACTGATTGGAGGTGAAGATAAGCGAACACAATGTGAATTAATTGCTAGAAAAGGGGTTCATATCGTTGTCGCCACGCCTGGGCGCTTGAATCACCTTCTCAAGACCAATGAAATGAATCTTCGACTTTGCAAATACATTTGTTTGGATGAAGGAGATCGAATGCTTGATCTAGGCTTTGATGAGGAAGTTTCTGCAATTTTCAACCACTTTACCAGCCAGCGTCAGACACTTTTATTTTCGGCCACGATGCCCCAGAAATTCCAAGATTTTGCAAAGCAAGTGCTGGTGAAGCCCGTTTTTGTCAATGTTGGTCGTGCTGGTGCCGCCAATTTGGATGTCATCCAAGAAGTCGAGTATGTCAAACAAGACGCAAAAATTGTGTATTTGCTGGAATGCCTGCAGAAAACGGGACCTCCAGTCATGATCTTTTGTGAAAAGAAAGGCGATGTGGACGACATCTACGAGTATCTCATATTGAAAGGTATCCAGGCTGTAGGGATACACGGCGGTAAAGATCAGAAGGAGCGGAATGAAGCCATTGATTTGTTCAAAAATGGACAGAAAGATGTGCTGATTGCGACCGACATTGCTGCCAAAGGACTTGATTTCCCCGATATCAAGCACGTTATCAACTTTGATATGCCAGCCGAGATCGAGAATTACGTTCATCGAATAGGTCGGACAGGACGATGCGGGAAAACTGGTGTTGCGACCACATTTATCAATAAGAATGTACCCGAAAGCGTATTATTGGATTTGAAGCATTTGCTCGTGGAAGCAAAGCAAAGTGTACCGCCAGTTTTAGCCGCGTTGGACGATCCGTATATGGCTGGTGATGATCGTAAAGACCCGGAAAATGCCACAGGATCCAACGGATGCGCATTCTGTGGTGGTTTGGGACACCGGATAACAGAATGTCCAAAGCTTGATGTACATTCAAGAAAGCTCGGAGCTGGCAGAAGAGACTTTTTGGCGGGCAAATATGAAGGATACGGTGGAGATGCACTTGGATGAGTTGACACGAGCAAACCAAAGATAATCTATGCGTTGAGTGCGCCCAAAGCTCGTGTCAAATGTTGGATTATGGTCTATGTAGAGCTATCTGATGCTACACATGGAAATCTTTTGCAGTGTAAAGCTTTTGTCCATGAACAGCACATCCAGGCTCATATTGATGACTTGATGAGGGTTAAAGGTATCATTTGTCGAGCGCAAATATGCTTTTGAGCTGTTGTTGCGCATTATTTGTCACTACTTTTCTTGTTGTATTTTTGGAAGTAGTATTACCGGCCAGTGGTAGCTTACGAGTCATCAAAAACTGGTCGTGATGTGGTCGAAAAGCGGACTTCTGAGCACTTGAGCTGCAACATAGTAAGTGCAGAGGTAGACTGTCACAATTACCTTCGACTTTTCCCCCTTCTCTCGATTTTAAGGATAATGCAGAAAGCACAAGCTAAATTAGCTTTCACGAGACAATTGACTTTTGAGTGTAATTGAATTATTTCGATGGATCACATCGAACCTCGATTTCTCCATGTATCCGGTTTTACAGTTGGAGCTAACTTATAAGCAACATGCAGCATTTCGATAAGGAGTTCGGTGCTCTTTTTTAAGTTGTCTATCGATATGAAGAATCTCTTAGCGGACTTCAAACTTCGTGCTGGTCAAACGCGCAATTAAAACTGATGATTCCAGAAAGGGAGGCAATGTGACAGCGATCTTAATGTACTCAGCCTTGCTGGATAGCATCAGGCGTGAGTGTATCGATCTGATTGTCGCGGTATCTCATCTGTGTAGCCAAGATTACTTTCATCACACATCTCACCGAAGTGGATTCGGATGATTCTTCACAAAAACGGTGGCCTATACCTCTGGTTCATTTGATAGGTGAGACTCTACCAGCAAAGTTAGGGAAATAGCTACTGTAAGAGCTTCGTAGAAAACGGAGAGATCAAGTGTGAGCATTTATGAGAAAAGGAAGGTGATTACATAAAGAGCTGAATCGAAGATAGCGGGACTAACACGATAAATTGAAAGCATTCACTACTTTATTTGACCTTTATGGCTCTAATACCAGAGTCATCGTTTACCTCACTATTTTTTCTTTTGCATTCAAAAGTAAGTACGCAAAAGGACTTCCTGAATTTTCCTCCCCACGATTTCAAACAAAACAACAGTACTAGCCTCGTTGCACGTGAAAATTGGTACATGCCGTCGACCAACCAGGATTATGTAAAAGCTTCTCTGCATCGTTAAAAGTTTGTTTGAAAGTTCACATTGATCATGAATAAGCATCGATTCCGCAAACTTCAGTGGTAGCTTCTCGGGTTCATCATGACGGCAGGATTTACCTTACAAACTCAAGGCCTCTTTTTCTTTCGTCACATTTGTGAGACATCTTGTTTCCGAGCATATCAATCAAAAGAGACTAACATAACATAGGGCTGGTTTATCGTAGCCAACTACAACAGAATCAACATTCATTTCATGTGTGAATAGAAAACTGCTTCTGAATGACAGATACCATTATTGGCCTGTGTCGAAAGATGTTATCAAATTCGTGTCGTGGCAAGCGTGGAATGGTAGCTCAAAGAACGTACCGGAACCTCAGAGGATGAGTAAACTAACACCGAGTGCCGACGCAGTCTTCATAGCTTTCTGCTTGGCAAACGCTGATGTGAATAATACATGACATTCCGAGTAGCTCAAATGGGAACGGAACAACATTTTGAAACAAAAGTGATACAGCTTTATAACACCAGCAAGTAGAAGTAGGTACAAGCACGCGAAAAATTCTTTGCTCGAGTAGGATTGACTCCAGATTTCGCCGAACGGGAAGCCACATACAGTAAACGTCTCTCCATTGTAATGAATACAGTAGCTATTGCAGTGGGGCATGATATATGTATGACGTAAAATTTCACGGCAAAATTCGGTGGTGCTTCTGTGAAACTTACGATAACTTCAAATAGCCAGTTCATCATAAGCCTCCTTTAATCATCATTCCTCAAGACCGCCGCGCATTGCTGATGCATTCCTTGAGTACTTGGCGCGTGTTTGGTAACAGGAACAGACTCAGGGTCTATGGGATCGGACATTTGCGCTGCTTCCGTCCAATAAGAATGTCAAGCATATACTACGATTGCTATTTATTCATTTGTGTCTGCCCCATTCCGATAAAAGGAAGAATATGTCAGCAGCAGTAAACTGAATAGTAGAGAATTGGAAGAATAGAGTGAATCGACTAATAAGCAAGAGCATAATGCTTTGCAGTGGGTAACTTACTTTTCGCGCATGACTTAATATTGGAAAGGATAATTTTTGAACGGTGACGTTCGTGTATGATCAATAATCCCGTAATGCTGGTGCGATACCGATGGATCGTCGTATTTATCGACTCGGTTGCGTGCCGATACGCTATGTGCGTTTCGTAATCAAGGCTGAGACGTAGAAGCCCTAAGGATGGCGTAGTGTCTGTATCGCCGTACTTCTCTGTGAATTGGCATTAAGCGCGCAGCGGCAACTATGATTCTCGATGCGAGCAAGACCCGAGCTGATTAGAGATGTGTCACAGCTTTCAAAATGCGCTAAAACAACTTGTATTCAATGGGTTACATGTAGGTGTCCATTGTACCCGGAGGAAGTGTTCAGAAAATTAGCACTTGTGAGCAAAGTCAACACCTTTCTGAATTTGTTTGCGGAGGTCTGGTATCATTGC
Source organism: Albugo laibachii (assembly GCA_902706625.1). Classification (NCBI taxonomy): domain Eukaryota; phylum Oomycota; class Peronosporomycetes; order Albuginales; family Albuginaceae; genus Albugo; species Albugo laibachii. The sequence continues at coordinate 4,672 of CACSLJ010000424.1, read as the reverse complement.
ATCGTAATTGGCTTGTTCCATTGCTGAAAGCTTTCCAAAGTGATGAACTTGTTCGATTCCATTAGGTCCCAGCGTTACCGGGGTAGAGAAGAATGGTAAGTCCGTAACATTGTTATCGGTGAATGAGCATTCGACAATATCCCGGCCCCCGTTCATTGCACTCAATAGACGAAGTGTAAATCTCGCGCCAGCATACGCCATGGAAAGCGTAGCAGATCCAGCACCATCCTTGGCCTTAACAACCTCATCACCACCAAATTGGGTCTTATGGGTAAGGGACTTCAGTTGATCGGACGACAATGTAGCCTTGTTTAGCTGGGAAAAGAGCGGCAGTATAGTCGTTCCGGCGTGTCCGCCAATGACTTTCACATTCGTTGTTCTTGGGTCCCATGAGAGTGTATTGGCTACAAATGTGTTGGCTCGAACAACATCCAATGTTGTGACGCCAAATAATCGCTTCGGATCGTAGACTTTGTGCTTCTTGAATGTTTCTGCAACAATCGGGACAGTCGAATTGACCGGATTTGCAATAATAAGCATGAAAGCGTTCGGGCAATATTTAGCACAAGCAGTTGCTAAAGATTGTACGATGCTTGCGTTCGTATTGAACAAATCATCGCGAGTCATTCCAGGTTTTCGAGGAACACCAGCGGGAATGACAACGACTTCGGCACCACTTAATGCTTCGGAGATGCTTTCCATTCCTTTATGACCGGATACCTTGGCGCGGGTGTTGATGTGTCCCAAATCTGCCGCAACACCAGGGGTGTTTACGACATCAAACACCCACCCCCAGCCACTTTGTTACCTTTCACTTGCTGTGAGCTCAACCATCGTTGTTGGTTGAACAGAAAATAAGCGGCTTTACGTCGGTGCATAGCGATCATTGATTCTGTCTTTGAATACGATATTTTAACCAGTGAGCTTCCGCATCAATTGTTACAGGTCTTCTCGATGGAAAAATTTGCTTTGCGCTACCGACAGCATGCATTTGATAACAATAGAAGAGCCTTTTGCTTCTGTGACAAAGCTGCTGATAAAGACTTGCACCTTGAGTAAAAAATTGAGAGCTAGTCTTTCATATGGAATGATATATCTACTATTTCAATATTGTAGTGGTGGATCTCGAAGTGTCTCAATAGGGCTGAGTCGCCTAGCTGGACTGAGATGCATAAATATGAGCCTACGTAAAACGCTGCTTGTAAAGCCACGCTTTTCGATAAGCTCGGTACTTACAAGTGACCTTGACTTAATTGTTCGGCAGTCGTCTCGCTGATATGGGTTTTCCAGGTAATTGATGCAATAAGCTACGAGGCATCATCAAGATGTTCGAGTGCTATCAGTATCTAATCATCAAGTAGCTCAATATCTACTAGCCTCTCAGAGCCAATATCTGCACTCATAAAGATCACGGGTATTCATGTTAAGAGTGAAGCCCTTGTATTCGAGCAAATATCCAACGCGCTGGGAATTCATCTTCATGATGTATAAGGTCACGTATCGTGAGTAATTGCCAATGAATGTAACCATATATCTTGACCTCACCCTGAGATATGGTGTGGATAGGTCGCATAATATCACTATGAAGTACTCTCGAGATCGATTGTGTCTTGACGGTTCCATGATCCGAATTCAGGAAAACCTTTCACCAATGATTTTCCAGACGCACACCCTTCATAGATGTCGTCTTCATCACCATATCTGGATACGTTCTTCACTATTAGGGCCATCCACGGAAGTTTCCACCCTCTTAAGCATTCCTTGTTGTAAATCCCCAAGTCGAGCATGCCATATATCTGCATTTACTGGAAATATTTGAGCATTTACTTGTCCCACCATATTGGCATTTCGGCAGGCTTGCAGTCAAGGATAGATAGCGTGTCCTTTCTCCGAACCTGAAAAATGAGTTCTTCTGCATTCTTGATCCGGCAACTTCACTCCTTAAACGAAATGTCAATACCTTTCGATGCAAACGCCGTGATGGACAACAATCTTCGATCTAGTCGTGGTGCATAAAGTACGTCTCCAATACGGATTGGTTTCGAATTTGGTCGGATTACCGGTGACTACGAAATCCCTTAGCTTCCACTTGCACTCCATTTGTCCCCGAAATCAGTACTACTTTCCCCAAGGATCAAGTTTCCGCAAATTATCTTGAAATAGACACGTGTGGCTACTGGCATCACTGTCCAGTATCTATCATCCATGACATCTGCCAGAGCAGGTGAATGCTTTTTAGTCAATTGGTACAATTCGACTATTCCTGCAATTGATCTTCCTGTCCCGCCCATATTTTTCCACAGTTGAAGCACAAATTTTCCTTTTTTTTTTGCGCACCCGAGGTTTCCATCTTCCTTGTCGCTCTACATTCACTTAAAGTTTCTCTATACGAATCAATCCTGCGTATCCGCGATGCAACATTTATTTCGCGCGGATAAATCCATTGCGTGGATATATTCTATGTTCTTGACGATGTTGCCGCAATCGTTCGAAAGGCTTCCAAGCATTATCACGAATTGGTCGTTCAAAGTGCTTGCTTCTCTAGACGCTTGCATCTTCATGCACAATAAACCGATTTGCAAAAAATGCTTCATTATGTCGCCACGTTCCACATTTGTACTCATGCAGTTTTCGGCGATTCTGTATCCTTTCGTGCACGCTATTATGGAGAAAAAGAATCCGTAAAATTACCCCCGTTTATGTGGCCGTATTTGCCCTTCAAACCAGTAGATCTCAAAAGTAGCAACTTTGCATTTCAGAATTGACGCAGTCTTTTCAAAGTTTGTGGCAAATACTTCGATTTCGCACCAAGAATAAAAACAGCTTGCCAACTTGGGAGAGATTGCCAAGAAATTTGAATAAGTGAGTAAAGTGGAAAAAAGATCAATAAACTCGGATGAAGATGAGCATATTGGGAGTTTTGATAGAGCATCGTAACCTAAGTTTACCCTGAAAGTTCGTCAAAGTCAATCTGGGAGCGAAGGCGCTTTATACGGCGGTAGCTGTCTGCGTGAACTCTAGCGACGCTTACTTTCCGTCCCGCTACCGATAACGTATATTGGCGTAACTCCTCACCATGAGTGTCGTGCATCGGACAAGTCGAGATGTAAAGCTGGTTGAACTTACGCACACCTGAATAATATCATCACAACAATCGTATTCCCACCCGTACTTCTCTGCGCAAGTGCACCATAACGTACACAGCCGCCTAGAATAATCCTTGACAATTATCCTGTCTCTCGGAATTATTTCATTCTCACTATTCGCATTGGCTAAAAAACGGCCTCCTGGCGACACCTTTGTAGGATGAATAGCCCTGAGCTGCTCGCGAGTCTTTGATACCTTTTACCGCAAAGAGCGCTTATACATGCGAGAACTGGGCATTAATCGAGCCACAGCACCTTCATAAACATCAGGTAACCAAAAATGATATTTTTTTCAAAATTTGGTTTATTTTGGTCATCGAGCGCCAGGTCGTTCTCTGTTATGACACGCATTTTTTGGTGGAACACGAGGCTACGCCGGAAGACCGGAATGTCCGCCATGCTCCCTTTTGCAAAGTCGGCGTAGTTTATGGTGATGCCGCCAGATTTCACTGAGAGGTCGACCTTCAGTCCATTGGAATGGTGCCCGGCGGTTAAACGCATTCCTCGCGCCACTTTTGTCGACAGGGCGGTTGCCTTGCTGAAAGGTAAAGTAGGTGGAGTACATCGCCCACGGGAATTTGCAAAGGTGCGGCCGAACGTCACTTGAAAGCGCGCCATCTCTTCGTGCGCTCTAGAAGTTACCTGCTCGACGTGTAGTTTGGGATGGATGAACGTGGGCACGTTAGACACACGCACTGCCATGTCTTAAATGCCGCTGTTCTTCATAACAATCATCATAATGAAAAACACGTCCTTGGAAGCAAAATGCGAGTGCTTGACATGACTCACGTTCTAATGGTATATCATGTGGTCTACCATGGTCCAGAGAGTGTTCATATCGCGCGGCTAGAAGCTGGTCATAGTACGGACGGTGACAGCGCCGCCGTGATTAAAATAGCGGTCGTACATCGGTGATGTAGACCTGTCTTGACGGTTGACCGCTCGCTTCACGAGTATCTCAATTGCTTGAAGGATCTGGTCGTGGTTCGTGGCGGGGTAACAACGAACCATGGCTGAAGTGATTAGGACGACTGGTGATTGGGTTTGGCTTGGCAACGAGTGAGGAACTCATTAAATGACTCTCTACATTGGTATTTGAGCGACCAGTGTGGTAGTGGTTGAGATGATACGTAGAGATCAAGCAAAGTAGAAATGGCAGACTGAAACATCCAGTATCTAAATTCATGGCTGTTTTTCTTTCAGGTACAAGCTACTAGGTTATTCACTTTTCCACATGGGTAATTTTTTGGACACAAAGAACATGACCATTGCCAACGCCTCATGTCTCTGACTATCTGAAGCTCAGTGGAGGCATTCTCGTTGTTTGGAGTGTCAAGTCCGTTGAGGTGGTTCAGTAGACCCTACTTCATCAGCTTCATTTGTGTGCTGACCTCCCACGTACAGATAAACCTGCCAAATTTGATATGACCCCTGAGTAGAACACGCATCATACAGTATATAAGAGCTCAATCATATTCGAAAGGTGGTGACGTCATCCAGTCATTCTCAACCTCCTACAGACCAAA
>CACSLJ010000423.1:0-18806 GCA_902706625.1 Albugo laibachii | reverse complement strand
CCTAAACCCTAAACCCTAAACCCTAAACCCAAACCCTAAACCCTAAACCCTAAACCCTAAGTGATTTGCAGAGGTGTAGTGTCTGGTCGAAGACTGTTTGAGATACGATTGGTGAAGTACGAAGCTGTATTTACAGCTTCTGCCCGCCACTCCTTTTACACAAATTTATTCTCCATAGCTCGAGCCCTCTCGATTAGTGTCCAATTCATACGTTCTGCCAAACCATTTTGTTGGGGAGAAAACGGAGCCGTAGTTTGATGAATAATTTCATGCTGACGACACTCTGCTGCAAATGTCTCATGGATGTATTCCATATCGTTATCTGTTCTTATAGAATTAATCCTTTTGCCGGTTGAACATTCCATCAGTGATTGGTATTGCATGAAGTAGTCGAGTACTTGAGACTTTAACTTCAAGAAATAAACCTCGACAAATCTAGAATAGTCATCGATGAACGTCAAGACGTACGTCGCTCCTCCCTCTGATGTCGTCTTCATCGTATCTATACTATTACGGTGCACTACTTGTAGCACTTTGGTAGTCTTTTACAATGTCATCGGCAACTTCGGAAGAGACTGGACTGAAAGCTTTCCTTTTACAAACCCTTCACAGAGCTTCTCCAATTTATCGATCAGCAGCAGCTCAAATGGTCTGCACAAAAGTACTCGCAGTTAAAATCTTCAGCGCTTTCTCTCTGTATGTGAAGACGTCATCAAGCAATTTATTGCCATCGGGACCAGTGCGGAAACAATATCAGACGTTTTGATGCAGAAATACCGATAAATTGTGACGTACCAGTTCCTCCTGCTATAGAAAGTGCCAAGGGACACTGGGAGGAACTTTATCAAGTTTGTCAAACCACAGATTTTGTTGATTTGAAATGTTACAATGGAATCTCGGATATGGTACAAACCTTCTACACATACGGTGTCCGAGATCAAATGAAAAATCTTCGTTATTGGGCTCAAAACCTCTTGATGCCTGGTGTAGCCAAACGAACGGGGAGGGAAGACTTAAATTCGGAAGTACGTTTATTTAGTTCCTTAGTTCACTTAACCGCTATTGTAAGCCTTTACAAACTATCATAACTAACATGCAAATCCGATATGTTGCTAATCTCCAACACTCAGCCACTTCACTCAGCTCGCTTAAGACCACCCTCAATGGGAAGCTTTAAGTAGGATTACAAGTAAGGCAGCCGCAAGACAATATGTACGGAAGGAATCACTCAGACGTAGAGAAAGCTACAATCCATTTTAAAGGATTTGATGCCACCGCGGAAACATTCATGATGAAAATACTCTTGAGGGAGCGACTTGCTGATGAATCATTAGGACTTATCATGTGATCGATAGGAGATTCTGCTGTCGATTTCATATTATACACAAGATAGTGTTATTCAATGCGCAGTATTAACAGTAAAAACTTATCGAGTATTCGATCTCACTGCTCAACAAGATTTCACCTCCCTGTTCACTGAATGATGGGATCTTAATCCATTGTATTCCGTACTAAGTTCGGATAGGCAAACGTAAGTACGGTGTGTATCTTAGGATGTGCTAGCGTAAGGACGGTAGGTACTCTTAACCAAATACACTCTTCTATTTGCCTGATCTTTGCTGTGATCAACGCTTAGAAGAACCTACAAGTATGGAAGCCGCCTGTGACTCGTAGCGTCGAAACGGAGAGCCAGATCAAAGTTAACTTTAGTTCAACTGTACTCGAGGTTGGACGATGAGAAGCGAACCCATGTACACAGAGCTCGGAGCTTTCACGCCGGATTCGGAAGAGGGGAAGGCGCGGCTGGAACGAAGGAGATTAGATCCCGCAGGACCGTTTGTTGGAAACTTGACGGAGGAAAGGGTGCGACGGTTAACAGGAGATGTGTATATGGTGGATGTTTCTGGAGATAACCGCATTTCAAATGCACGACATTTACTGAAACATCCGAGTTACACGGGAGAGACGTCGCGGGATAAGCGCGAGTTCTTCAAAAAAGTATCAGGTGTATTACAATACATTACTCGCCTATGAGACGTGTCAAAACAAGCCCTTCATTATGCCGGTGTCGGTGTGTGTTGATGCCTCGACACGAGCGCAAATAATTCAATTTAGATTGTGTAAACAACCGGGCGATGTTGTTGAGGAAGATTTGATAAATTATTTCAGAGAAGCTATTACAACGGATTTTTTGGAGCTGGGTAAAATTGATCATACCATGAAAAAAATCAAAATGGACACTAGACTCATGGATGCTGGATCTCGCATGTCGCGGCTTCGTAACCAAATCTATCGCGCATTCGACGAGGAGGGTCTGCAACGCTATGTGGAGCAGATGGATGCAAAGAGAATCGTAAATGGGATGGTGGAAGGTTTATAGCCCACGGCGTTCAAAAGAAAGATCGTGAACAAGCTGGGTTTGGACACCAATAAACACTTGAGAGAAAATCTGGTTGCGTTCTACCAGTGGTGTCTAGGACAATTAAGAAGCTTTATGGAATGGGAACCTGAAGCAACCCGTATGGACCCGATCCGAAGTATCTCGTCTGGTAAAACAAGACCTCCTCTCGTCCGAAATTATACACGAAAGAAGTGGAAAATGGACGACGTGTATTACAGCCCCAGCGTAGCAAATTTGAATGTTTGAAGTGTAAGAGCACAGAACATTCTTTCAGAAAATTCCCGCAGTGCGCACTAGGTGAAGTGGAAGCTCTCCCAAGCAACAGAAAAAGCAATCATGATGGATATTTTCGTGAAACTCCGAATATGAAAAAAGCTCCTTTGGTGAAGGAAAAGGGGACATCTTTGCTACCTTGGATGATATCCAAAATGTATGTATATAATACACTTTTACATTTGCAGTTATAGGAGTCGAGCAACCCCGAAGCTGTCGGCGGTTGTAATCGATAATACTTGTTTAAGAAGAGACTAGACATCACTGGTGCAATAGAAACTCGAGAGAGGGAACGAGTCAAGAGAAAATCGCGCGGTCAATGACTATCGAAAACGATATAATGAGTCCGAACCAATGGAGATCGATCGTGTGAGAGAGATCAGCAAGGAAAGGTGCAGGCGTAGAATGCTCTGCTTTAATTTCAAGAAACCAGGACATTCATGGAGTCAGTGCGCAAACACAGCGAAAGGCAACAACGACGTGGAAATACGCGTCCGGTCAATCACGTGCAAGAAGACGGGGGAAACGGTGAAGAAACGATATTATTTGAACAATTAACAACATGCAACGTGGATAACGTTAAAATACAAAGATGCCAGCGCACCACTGATCAGGGATACTGCAAAGATCAATCAGCAAATTGTCAAGGCTCTTCTAGATGGAGGATCAAGCGTTAATTTGATCCGACCCGGCATCGCAACGAAGTCATTGTTCATGCGTCATGTCCAACTGGAAACATTGGATGGCGGTAGCCAGAATTAAGATGTGAAGAAGGTACAAATGACATTGAGATGGAAGAACGGAATTTAAAAGACCAGGCCTTCACAGAGTGGACGAAAATCGGTGAAGAGCACGACGTGATTCTAGACAAGCCATGGCACCATGAATACCAGCCTATGATCGACAGGAGAAAAAACGCGATCACTTTACCTGGTCATTCCAAGGAGATTTTAATTCGACATTCGATATCCCCATCGTGTTATTTAAATTCTTCGGAGAATCCAAAAAAATTTCAAACACATGCAAGATGGAGCTTTCTTTGAAGTATACAAAATCAAGATCTATCTTGTGGCCATCAAAAAAGCACCTTCATTCCTACAACCATTACTAAGCGACTTTTCCGATGTATTTCCAGATAGACTTCCAGACAAACTACCTCCAGAGAGATCAATAAAACTTGAGCTGCACATGAAAATGATTCTCAACACAAAATGTAAGGGTACATACCGCTTATCAAAGATTGAACAGGACGCGTTAGAGGAGTTTGTAAAATTACGTAAGGGATGGATTGAAGTCTTCAACTCACCAAGAGTTTCCAGCATATTCGGGGTTCCCAAAAAGTTTCCCGCTACTAATACCATTCCAAAACGATCGGAGTAGCTAAGGTCCGGCAACACCCGGATACCGATAAGATAGGTTATTGAATATCGACACGTGAATATTCAGACACGTATTTTTCAAATACCCCTTCCATTGATTGAAGAGCTGTTTGACAAGATGCAAGGATGCACAATATTTACGGTCATTGATTTGACTCAAGGATACCATCAGATGCTAGTCGCAAACAACTCACGGTAGTACACAGCTTTTCGACCGCAAAAAGAAATATCTCATTAGTGTGTTGCGCCCATGGGTTAGCCGGAATGTCAGGTATCTGGTCACGCCTAATGCGATCTTTATTCGACAAATTTACCTTTGTTGTCGTGTATTTGGACGACATACGCATCTTCTCAGAAGATTAAGTAGCCCATGAAGACCACCTTGATACAATCTGTGGAGCTCTACGATATCAACACCTATACGCGCACCGTGATAAATGCTCCTTTAGTCCTGTAATGGCTGCGCCCCAGTGCGCATCACTCGTGTCAGTAAAAACACGGAGCCTTTTTGATATGTCCGGATGCGCCAACTCCAGCGAGCTTTGTAATGCATTTTTACATTGATTGAAACACTTGGCATGCGCTTCATTCCATTCAATAGGTTGGAGTTGAAAATGACTAAACACGTTTTCTTTCCTCCTCCCTCACTGTCATAAACCTTTTCCATCAATTCACGGAGTGGGTACCTGCGGTTTCTTTTCTCGGTCATACTATATCTGGCCAAGCGCTTCCAGTTGACAAAAAATAGGCACTTGCAATTGCACAAATGGCCGCGCCACGGTCAAAACAGGAATCACTAAGTTTCCTTGGGTTTAGCCGTTTACTACCGCCGTTTTATCTGTGATTTTACACCGCATGCACTGCCACTCAGTCGGCTTACAAAACAGGATACTGCTTGCCATTGGGGTCCTGAAGAGGAGAAAGCGTTTCTACGTCTAAAGTTAGCATTTCAAATAGTCCCTGTCTTAAAATTAGCTCGATCCAGGATATTGCGTTGGTGCGGTATTATGGCAATTATTTTGTGGCGAAGATCATTCGGTTGCGTTTTATTCGAAAAAAACAGATCAGAATGAAGCTCATCGACCCCACATGAGAAGGAATTATTGTACATCAAGCTTGCTCTAGAGAAATGGAGTCACAATCCTCATGGTTGGACGTTTTGATGTATATACAGACAAATCGGCTTGCCGTTGGAAGCTGCATCATCCCAAAGTCTTATCAAAACTGGCTCGCTATTTGACATTTTTCTCGCAATTTGATTTTCTGATGCATCACGTCGAGGGTGTACAGAATGTTGTTGCTGATGCGTTGTCCCGGCCAGTGCGGTATCCCGATCCTTCTTCGCAGCTTTCGGTGCACTCTTGTGGACACATATGTTTTCAACAGGGTACACCTTCGCGTCGTCATTTTCGGGTCGTAACAACCTTCCGGCAGCTCAATGACGCTGCGGTAAGCATGCTTCTCGATGATGTGGACCTTCGGTGGGAGGCGCATCCAATTGACGTGCGTCAGATGCACTGCAAGAGCATAGATGAGCTGGATCGGTCAGGTTTACAGCAGTGAGTACACAATCGTAAGTGCGCATTTGGACACATCTGTAAGGAAAATATTTCAAGTGGCGTATGTTAAATATCCGACGTTTCGTGCTGTATGGAGTGATACAACAGAATACGACGACGTCGAATTTGGAGGCTGGAAGGCTTGGTATATCTGAAATCAGACTGAAACGTTAAACGTTTTTGTGTACCAAATAATTATCAAACTCGCACCGATATAATCAGCAAATTGCACGACAGACCAACAGCAGCACATCCAGGAATTCAGCGCACTCAATACAAGATAGCTCAGCGGTATTATTGGTCGACATTATTAAAAGATGTCAAAGATTATGTATCTACATGCGAAACATGCATGAGATGGAAATTCAGCAGCCTTAAAAAGATTGAAAAGCTTATGCCCATTCCAGTTCCAAAAAAATCTGAGTAAGTGGTATCTATGGCCTTTTTGGTTGGTCTACCAATTTCGAAGGTTACGACTCTATCATGACGGTTGTGGATAATCTATCCAAACGTGCGAGGTATATACCAACACATACGAAGGTAGAAGCCACCGAAGTGGCTCAGATATTTTTCGATGGAATCTTACGCCATCATGGAATACCGCGAGCTATTATAAGCGATAGGGACCCAAGATTTACGTCGAAGTTTTGGAAGTCACTCATGCAATTGATGGGAGTGAAATTAAGCATGACTACTGCCCATCGCGCTCATATTGATGGACAAACAGAGCGTAAAAACTAGTGCTCGAAGATGCATGGTTTCGTATCATGGGAATGATTGGGTGAATCATTTGAGTACGTTAGAGTATGCGCACGCAACACTTATTAGCACATCAACAAAACTTTCTGCATTCCAAATTGATACGGGTCGCCAACCGTACTCGCTTACGCAAAATCAGGTAATGCTCACACAAATATTCCGGTCGCAGATTATGCTCAAAAGTTTGTGGAATATCGAAATTAGTTGGTTCGGAAGAATCTACTTGCCGCGCAGGCACGGTAGAAACAGAACTATGATAAAAAAAGGTCGAGAAGCCGACTTCAGCGAAGAAGACTTGGTTCTACTGGATACGAGAAATCTACCTATAAGACCTTTGTAACCAGTGCAGCAGAAACGAAGTCTAAACTGGCTGCAAGGGGAATAGGGCCATTCCGCATTATTCGCATTATTAAGATGAGTAGTCAGAACGTTGCGAAGCTTCAGCTACCTAAAAGGCTATCTCGCTTACATCCAACGTTCAACGTCGAGCTTTTGACACATTACGTGCCACCACCAAGAAAATTTCGTACGAGACCAATATTAAGGTCAGCACCTATCGTTGTGGATGATACAGGTTGAGTGCTATATATTGTGGAAACACTCTTGAAGTTTCGAAACTTTAAACGTCATCGCCAATGGCTCGTTAGATGGCATGGTTATCCAGCGTATGAAAGCACTTGAAAAATGAAAAGGACATAAAGCACGCCTCGCATTGGCCGAACTTTTGAAGCAGTTCGATCAACGCCAAAGCGAAGTCAAGTCCGGGAGGATGTCAGAATCAACATGCTGTGAATGTGTTAATAACGGGTAGGCGTACAAGTCATCATTTGTATTACATACCTTCTATATCTTGCGTAAGTACACGTTTCCTTAAAGCGTCATCTGATTGGCTTGATAGAGATACCGTGTGTAGAGGAAAGGCTTAGAGCTAGGGTAGCGAACTGAGGACCTTTCCAAATAATAAACTACTTTTTTACGAACTCTACGACAGCGAAAATACGAGAAGAACTGCACCCACATGCGTCCCCATTCACAGCTTCTGTGCTCTCGTCAATACCCTTACTGGGTGGCTATGCAGATCTCAGATGCGCCACAAGCTCGCATCGAAGCGCGTTTGTGGGGAGGCTGCGTCGGGGAGTTTGATCATCATGGAGGAAAGAAGAGCCAAGCTCCTGGCCATCGCGCAAGGCTTGGTGAAGCATGACAAATACAATATGGACGAGAAGGCGTACGTTTACTGCACGCCTCCCCACAATTATGTATCCAACAAAGCGTATGCAGGGCCGCAAGATTCTAAAGAAACGACTGACTATTGGTGTTACGTGCAACGCAGACGGATAGGCGAGCTTTCACTGTTGTTTTTAGTGCAGCACGACAACCGCTCTGCTTCGGTGGGAAGACTGGCGATCAACTTTGCTTCGACTACGCAAGCATTGCAAAGGATTGGATGAACACGGAGCTTCTTTCAGAGGTCGGCTCGCCGTTTCAATGACGGCATGCACGTGGACAATCGCCACGTCTTGTTGCTTCTCGACCATGCTTCTTCTCACCAACTCAGCTAGCCCCTCTCCCACATTACGCTGAAAATGCGGCCACCCAAATCCACTGCGCACTATAGTCTTGAAAAGCCGGCATTATTCAAAGTTTCAAGACACAAGTTGAACGGCTCAGGACTCGTCATGTAGTGGATAAGATCGACGAGGTATCGAGCCGCTCCACGGATGTGGGGAAGGTGAACATTGAGCGCGATACTGACACCATGTTCCAAGTAAATGAACTTGTGTATATGCAATGGGCAAAGGCTGCTTGGATGATGGCCACTAGCACGACATTTGGCCACTGCTGGCGACACATTAGAATCCTTGATGACGACATCCACGAACTAGTTAACAGTATAGATAGGCTTCTTTAGGAAGACATTTTATAAGAATGCTATTGAACTAATTGTGTGTTATGAATAGCCGTACATTTTTCTTTCCGAGGAACATTGCGATGGAGTGCAGCTGCAAAAACATACACGGAACTGCGCTGTCGATTTGACCTGTATTATCTGATACCTTTATATTCGAAATAATCCCACAAGCTATACTCTGAGGTCAAATTTTTCATGCATCACCAGGGTGTAACAATAGTCGGTTCGCTTCTGTATCCTGCCATACACATATTTCATTTGTATTACAGCAATATTGTCGCTGAAAAAGTACTACAAAAAGTCACATTCTTGAGCATCATGATATCGTGGATTCCTATTATAGATCATGCGTCTTGCCTAGTATCAGACATTGTGATTCAGTACATCATTCAGAAAGTCTCGCATAGCTTGAGTCGCACCAACAAATTTGATCTGTGACGGTCGCCTGCATTGAAAAGAGTGCGCTATGATGTGATTCCGTGATTCCATTGAGATTGTCATCCCTAAAATAATGTTTTCTCCTCTTCTCTTACACAAACAGCACTGCTTGTGATTTATATGGAGAAAATTATTTTCGTAGAATTTCGTTGATAAAGCCTTTCCAGGGGGAAAATCACCGTGTAATACATAGCTATCAGGACAATGGGTGTCGTCAAATAGAGGCCTTGCAGCTACTCAAGGGCACTTCTGTAGTTGATGTCTTCCATTTTTATGCTTCCCCCTGGGCTTACGATTCAGGATCTGCAAGTGTTTTATTATGCTCGTACAAACCCATTGAATCGCGGCATGGCTCACACTTTATCATAACATGAAGTCAAAGCAAAAGAACTTCTTTCCAGAGTCACTACTGTACCTATTAGTTTTAGGGTGCGGCTATTGCCACAGACGGTAGCATTTGAATGGGTAGTATTTCAATGAAAAATAACGTATTGGTCGAAAGTGTAAATTGATAGCTGGCACACATCTTGACTCTGTAGGATTCAGCACGTGAGCTAATGACCAGATTTGTTTGTCACAGGTTAACTGAGCCAACACTATCCCGCTTCGCGGACGGATAAGGCGCAAGTCTCTCTTGCGCATACATGTTCTAGTAGTTTAACAAAATAAAAATATATTTTACTTTTACTTCTATCTACTCCTGCTCAAGTGCAATTCTCACTTTCAACATTAGATGTATGCAATTGAAATGGTTCAGAAAACATCAATGAGTATGACAATAACGTACACAAAACGATTCTGAAGCCACCAAAAAGACTTGCTGGAGTTCAATTTGGCTCTTGCGCAGCCATGGAAAAGGCATTAAACGAATTCGCTGCCACTCAAGGCTATGGGATTGAAACTAAATCATCCTACAAGAAGCGTAATGTACACTCTACGGTCTTTTGCCAATGTGATAGGGGTCGCTCTCACCGCAATCGTCTTGGTTTAACTAAAGAAACAAGAAAACGAAAAAACATCTCCGGCAATCGTCAAATCTCCTTACAGTTTGAAAGGAACAGGGTTAATTGCACGGGACCTTCACTGTGAGCAAAGAAGGTCATAACCATATACCATATACATTCACGAGCGCCCATCCTGTCCATCTGAGAATCGAAAAAGAAATGGAAGAGACAATAGTTGGATTGCATGATGCTGAAATCCCGACAAGAAACATTTAAACTTGTTTGCGGAAGGATCACGGACTATTTTGCCCAAAAGCAAACTAAAGAATGCTCGCCAAGCCTCAATCTATGAAGCTTTAGATGTTCGCTTATCGATGGATGCCCTTGTACGGAATTTTCGTGGATTGAAACCCGATGTGGAAACAATCGTGAATGACTATGACGGATGTAATTCTCACCTTTTTCGCCCATCCAAGATCAACAGAGATGGCTCGGAGTCACAATGATGTCTTTCTGGTAGATGCCAAGTACAAAACAAATGCTCCTGGGTTTAGATAAAATATAAGATTATTTTATCTTAGCCACACCGGAATGTCCGTTAAAGATATACAAATAGGTGAGCCATACTCCATAGTTCTTTCGTTCGACGCAATATCAAATGATGTGAGAGCTAAAGTAGAACATGCAATCGACCAACCATACCCTGTTGCGTGAATATTACCTAATTAAATGCTACCGTCTGTGGAAATAGCCAAAACGTCTGTGGCAAAAGCCGCACCCTTAGTTTTATGTTGATATCACAATCGTGTAAGAAAAAAGCATTCGATCCGGCAAAACTTATTATCATTGCCTGCATTCAGTCTCAGTCGCACAATTTATTCGAAAAGCAAGGTGCTTTTTCTTGAACTTTTTCGCGCATCCAATGCGAGGATCAGCTGCATTCCGTATGAACTGGACTTGCACGAATATAATAAATGCATCTCTGTCTCGTCAGCTACCGGATCATCGGAAATATATTGCTTGGTACACAAAACAGGTAACCACAAGCCACTCGTGGAAATCCTGAATAATATCGCCTTCGATACGGCTCATCTGAATCCGGCTGTATAAGGAAGCTAACCATTAGAATGTACCATTACTTCTCACACTATCTCGTTGATGTCATTTCGATCACCATGAACTTACAACCCACTTCCAGTTTTTCGTCACGTGAAAGCAAGAACACAACTGTTCAGTACAGTCCCAGTGATCTAGAAGTGGTTGTGGATAATTACGCTAGTATTGCAAAATGGTCAGCTAGCCATAGGTTGTCAAGCGATTGCTCATAACCGCATGATTATTTTTAAGATACCATCAGAATATTTCACGTCCCGCATCATTCAGATCGTCTATTCAAAGAACTTAATATTGCGCGAAGGCGGTTTGCGAGGGAGAAGGGGGGACTGAAATTCAGAGGTATGAACTCTTACTATTCGCTTTTTGCTTATATATCAAGCTGATCTGCCAAAAACATTTCGTACTGGCGCCTAAAAGAATGTGTAATCTACACTTTGGTAGGAAGTAGTCTGCTCTGTCAAAATACCAACAGTTCCTCGATATGTGGGCAGATATCGATTGAAGGCGCGGTACTCATCATTGCCATTATCGAAAACCATGCATCAGACACAGAGTTGACATGATGACTCTACAAGTAGAGCATCGACGCACATTACTGTGCAGCAACTCCTCCAAAATGTTTGCATGCATACTTTCTGACCTTGACTTCTTTCTTTGCAGCTGTACAGATAAGTATGTGTACCCTTGAGCATTTGGATGGGGCCTAAGGAGAAAATCGGTAGGGGGAAATCACAAGGACCTTTTACAAAGCTACTCCACCAGTCAACCAGTGGTGGTGTTTGAATCGCATCAGGTTGGATGTCAAATCCCTACAAGTGTAAACGGGATACATATAAGGATAACGATAGTGGGAAACTTGCTTTAATCTGCAAATCGATGATCCAGTTCTACTGTTCGCAAGTTCTCCGACTCATTATCTGTCATTTCTGAAAAACCGTAGAGTGAATCGTAACAACTTGTTCCATACATATGCACGTTTGAATTGCTTAATACAGGTATCGTGGCACAACAGGATAGATAAATGACTACCTAGATCGGGTTTGTCAGGCCGCAAATCATGTAACCGCGTGATTAGGGTTACACAAATGAAGGCCATGACGTCACAATCTGACGTCAATAGATGACGTCACTTAGAAGGATCTAGAAGGATAGGCTTAGAGGTAGCACAGAGTAGCAAACTAAGGTCATCTCCAACCGACGCTGTTAAACACGTTTTTTGCTATATTTTAGCATAACTATAACTCCGATTTCTCCAACAACTGCTACCTACTATGTTAAATTTAACATTTTGTTAAAAAGCCGTCAGATATAGCAGAGATATAGCAACGCTGCTAAATTTGGGCGGTTCCCGATGTGTACCTACTGAAAGAACCTAGAGATAAGTTTGAGGTTTTCTAGTCGCACTTTATGACTCCAGAATGGACAAAAGAGTTAATACGTCTACGAGAACGGTTACCGTGTAGCTTTACAAGAACGCATAATAACAAATAAAAACAGTTTGCCAGCCAGTCACGCTCACCTGCCCACAGTATTTCTACAGCTACACGATATTTTCCTCTCCGTGTTGCGTTCGCGTTGTTAATTACACAACAGCTTGCGATGGACCCACTCACCTACGATGCAGTTCTCGCGCTCTTCGATGACGATGAAGAAGAATTTGCGCTTGTGGATCTCGTGCGACGCTCGGCAGTTGTCGCAGTAACAAGAAGAAGCACGGTGGCTAACGTCCTGGAAGGCGCCTAAACCGATAGAGAAAGCACCGAGATGGTCAAAACCGAATCATGTCTGACTACTTCGACGAGCGCCCGGTGTTTTCTGACGAGCATTTCCGGCGGCGTTTTCGGTTGAGCCGCTCGGTCTTCTCGCGTGTAGTCGACTGCATTTCGTCAAGCGACGCTAATTTTATTCAGAAGCCAGACGCTGCGGATCGTCCGGGTCTCTCCGCTATCCAAAAAGCACTAAGCGCGATCCGCCAGCTTGCGTACGGAGCACCAGCAGATTCTATGGATGAACACGTCCGAATGGCGGAAACAACCGCGCTCGAGATTTTGAAGCGGTTCTGCGTTGCTGTGGTCGACTCGCTAGGTGACGAATACCTTCGTGCACCGACGACTCAAGACCTGTCGCGTTTGCTGCGAATTGGAGAAGAAAGAGGTTTTCCTGGAATGCTTGGCAGCTTGGATTGCATGCACTGGCGCTGGAAGAACTGCCCAAAAGGCTGGGCGGGGCAGTTCACCGGAAAAGAGAAGGCGTCGACGATCGTGCTCGAAGCTGTCGCAGACTATGAGGGCTGGATGTGGCACCTTTTTTTCGGCATGCCAGGGAGTCACAACGACATCAACGTACTCGATCGATCGCATCTGTTTACGGATTTCAGGGATGGAAGGGCTCCTTCGGTATCGTACCAAATCAACGGCACACATTACTCGATGGGCTACTATTTGGCGGACGGAATCTACCCGCCATGGGCAACACTGGTCCAGACAATCTCCAATCCTCAATCTAAGAAGAAAAAGGTATGGGAAAATGCTGGTCTATTTCATATTAATACTAACTTGAGTGCCACTAGTTTTTTACTGAAGCACAGGAATCGGCGAGAAAAGATGTCGAGCGAGCGTTCGGAATGCTGCAATCCCAGTACGCGATACTGACAAGACCGTGCCGCCTTTGGAGTGAAGAAGACATGGCGTACATTGTGAAAGCATGCGTCATCCTACGCCACATGGCGATCGAGCACGAAAGGGATCCCGATGGAATCATTTTCGAGAGGAGTGTGCAATTCAGCATCCCGTCCTCCAGCACTGTCGTCACCGCTCCTAATCGAAGCACAGATAGAGCATTTACGAGCTTCATTGGTCGGTACAAAGCTATTCGAAGCTGTGAGCTGCACTGTCAATTGCGCAATGATTTAATCGAATATCTTTGGGCTAGAAGTGGTAATCAGAATGCGCAGTAAAGTAATGACGCGGCTCATAAGAATTCATTCGTAAAGAATATCAAAGTACCTATGCAGCATACTACACTCCTTCTAACTCTTCTTCCAATGCAACACTTGGTGCGTCGGTATCTTCGTCAGCAAGCGAGATGAGCTCAGGATCCATTGCCATGGTGATAGCTTGCGCCAACTCAATCTCTTGTTCTTGTTGGCGTAGATCTCGGAGAATACGACGCTTCTGTAGCATGAAGTATTCACGGGCAACTTCCTCCAGGACTTCGACGTTCAAGCACATGATCTGGTTGTTCGCAGCCAGTCGCTGAGATTCAGCAAGCTTCTCGAGAGCGACAATCTTTTTTTCTGCTATCACTGCCAATTTGGCGTTGCTCTTGGCGGCACTCGAAAGACTTTTGGCGATCGACGTGTCGATTTCAGCTTTACGTGCCGGATACTTTGCTCCACGACGACCAATTGGGCGGCTGGAATTGTTCTCGGTGAGTTCTGCGTTGTTTGAAACGCTGGACTGGGTCGAGCTTGCTCCTTGCGACTCACTTTCATTAGGTCGGCTGCGTTTAAGGCTCTCCTGCAAACATCAGCAAAAGTTAGTGATGCAATACAGCGACGCATGTTGCCAAAATAGCAGACTTACTTTGCTAGGATCGATAAAATTTCTCCACTTCTGGCAATCCTTTAGCAGCTCCCAACATGTCACGTATTTGAATGGTTTGCCACGATCTTTTGAATAGAGCGTGTGCACGTCGGCCAGCTTCTGTGTTATGGTTGCGCCGCTGTCGTTACGCCTCTGAACAGCTGACCAACAGCCTGAGAGCTGGCTTAGTGCTTTTTGAAGAATCTACGAGCGAATCTTGAAGGCTTCGATTTTCAGAACGTCGTCAAACGACCTTGGAAGATGCGCCGAGAACTCTGCATGCACACGATCCCAAAAATGTTCTGCGCGCTGCTCGTTGCCCGTGACGGGGTCCTGCGCGATTGCCATCCACGCTCGCACAAGCGTGGTGTCCTCAGCCTCCTTCCAGTTCTTTGCCTTGATTACCATTTCCACACTACGGTGTTGGCAAGGAAACACAGATGAAGTACAGTAGTGGTACAGGAGTGGTACACTAGTGGTGCACGTTAGCGAAAATGGTGTGAATGCTTGGGCCTGGTTGGCAAACTGTGTTTACCCTAACCATTATTTTACCCTAAGTACCAAGTACGCCTACAAACCTAAAACGTTAACATAAGTCCTTTTAACAAACAGAAATGAAAAAACTCATCGGGTGGAGCTTTCGGCTTTTTGGCTAAAATTGAACTTGATTTTGCTACTTTTCTATACTTTTTATTAAAAAATTTAACTGTAACATTTTGCCATGATTGAAGATGACCTAAGGACCTAACTATATTCAGTTACCAATCTTCCTCGTAAAGCCCAAGTCTCCACATCTGGTAGCACTTGTTGGTCCTCACTTACCGCCATCCCCGCCGTGCTCGCCGTCCCTGCAGCACCACCGTTTTCAACACCGTCGTCTTCAGCACCGCCGTCCTCGCCGTGCTCGCCGCGCTTGCCGTCTTTGCAGCACCGCCGTCGCCGTTCAAGATCAGTGATTAGGAAAGCCCATTCGTAAGTGGCAATCTTTGTGAGGGCAGGGACTCCATTTCATTGACTGTAAATCTTGCCGAGCCATTAGTCTTGTCACCATTATCGAGATCGAAGTCTTAATTGACTATAAATCGTCTCGTTTCGGTAATGAGTCAGTTTGGTTAACGGAAGGTCAGTAATTTGGTTCATGACCCGTCATCCGCGTAAGCAACCTTCCAAACTCGACATCAAAGACTCACTATCCCAGCTTTCCGTGAGGAAGCCTGACGCAGCCGATAAGGGCCGCGTGGATTTGCTGAAAAGATCCGCCGCACCAGCCGCATTCTTCGCCGTTTTGAGTAACACCTCGACACATCGTATCGCCCCGACTCACGCAAAAACATCAAGGCTCGTCTACACTCGCACACCAGTGACTTGCTCAGCTTCGAGAGCACTGTGAACCTGCGCATCTCACGCGAGATCGCTAAGCACAAGAGCGACACCGTCCGAGTTCCTTATTCTGGACCGCTGGGGTACAAAGTCGTACCTACCCACCAACCACCGACCACCAAGCCAAAAGGACCCCCGATTAATCATCTGCATTTAAATAACCGTTGATCTCAGCTAATAAAACTACATTTTTGTCTAATAAGTTCCACCTCGATGACCTCCGATCAGCATGCACAATTGCTGCACTCTATGGTTGCGATTATGGAAAGGCAAGCGCAATTACTCGACCAATTTCAAAAGTCAAAACAGCTATTGTAAATCAAGCTAGAGGGTGCCAAACTTCCGACGTATGGGGGTAGATTGGACGAATCCTTCCAACTATAGGAGTGCCTGGAAGAGTCCGGAACATACTCAAAGGATACTTGCCGTCTTAGGTGGGAAACTAAAGCAAGGAGCCGCTCAGTGGTATGTGATACAAAAACAGTATGTCACAAACGTGGACAACTTATTCAGTAAAGTCGAGCGTGAATTCATTCCTGCTTATTTGCAAGAGCGTCTGCGAAAAAACGAACAAATTGAGAGAGCGCGATTGCAGAGATCTCCCTAATTATGTGGGCAAGTTTCACCATGTAGTCACTCAAGTCCAAAAAATGAGCGAGCTGGACGAGATAATGTACTTCCTACGTGGACTTACAGGTCGTACGTGGGAAGAGGTTCAGTACCGTCGCTGTACAGCGTTGTCAGAAGCCATTACTCTCGGTTGTACTTTGACCGCTCTTATCCGCCGAGATATTTCCGAGGAACCTCGCACGATAGACCGAAGTACAGGTCGTACGAAAACAGTCGTCGATATCGATCGAACAATAGTCCAGAGCCAATGGACATTGGCAACGTGCAGATTCCCTCTCGCGACGAACGTCGCCGCAGAAATTTGTGTTTTAAGTGCGGAAATCCGAATCACCGCTCCGCACAGTGTAATCATCCCCGAACAAACAATAATAGAGGAAAGAATCGTTCAGGCCGAAACAACCAACAGCATGTAAATCGTCAACATGTCAACAATATGGACAGCCGTGAAGACGAACAAGAAAGAATTATTTACCATCGTGTCACGATCAATGCCGTAGAAACCCAAAAGAAGACCGAGATAGAACCTATTGGCTTAGAATTAAGCAGCTCTGGATCGGACATGCCAGCGCAGAGTCGCCTATTAGTGCGTGACAGTGTCATTGGAAACAAATCCGTCAAGATTTTGATCGACACTGGTGCGTCAACAAACCTGATCAAACCCGGCCTGGCATCAAAAGCTCGAAGCGTGCAGAAGGTACAAGCGCGTCGTTTTGATGGAACGTGGACATCGAGTCAAACCACAAAGAGAGTGCAAGATACCATTCTTATGGAAGGTATGGAGTTCCCAAAGATGCAGTTCACGGAATGGGACCGACCGGATACCCATGACTTGATATTTGGTCAACCATGGTTCACCAAGTACAATTCACAGATAGATTGGCGTACGCAACAGATTGAAGTTGCAGACCACACGAAGTTTGAAGACGTGGATGGTCCGACCTTCCAAGATAAGATGAAAAGTGGAGCCTATGATGAAATATATCAATTGAAGGTTACCAACGTAGAACCATCGGAAATACCGCAGGAGTTGAATCCAGTTCTGGACGAGTACAAGGACTCATTTCTAGAACAACTCCCAGATGAAATGCCTTTGACGCGATCAGTCAACTTCGAGTTGCAAATGAAGCCTGATGCGGTGCTGAGCTCCCGTGCTCCCTTCCGTATTTCGAAGGTTGAGCAGGACGCACTGCAGCAATTCGTTGAAGAGAATATACGAAAGGGATGGATTGAAGAATCAAAATCTCCATGGGTCTCAAATATTTTTGGGATTCCAAAGAAAGATCCCGCAACCGGAGAGTTTCCAAAACGCGCCGAATGGCTCCGAAGCGGAGATTCAAAGATCCCCATTCGATGGGTAATTGACTACCGCTATGTGAATAGCATGTCAATTGTGGCAAAAATTCCTTTGCTATTGATCGAAGAGCTAATCGACCGCATGGTTGGATGCAAGTATTTTACGCTTCTCGATCTTGCACAAGGGTACCATCAAATGGTAGTGTTACCATCAAGTCGACCGTATACCGCCTTCAGAACCCAAAAAGAAATGTATCAATGGTGTGTAGCACCCCTGGGTTTATCAGGAATGCCTGGAGCCTGGTCACGTCTTATGCGAACGTTGTTCGATAAGCTACGAAAATTTGTTGTCGTGCGTCTCGACGACATATGTATCCTCTCCCGTACAATGGAGTTCCACGTCAAAGACGTTCGTGCAGTATGCGAAGTGTTGCGCAAGGATAAGCTTTACGCTCGACTCTCTAAATGTGCATTTGGTCTTAAGGAAATCGCATTCTTAGGGCACATGGTTTCCGAAGATGGTATACGCGTCGACCTCAAGAAAACAGATAGTATCGCAACATTCCAAGCACCGACATGTTGCAAGAAGTTGCTGAGTTTTCTGGGACTAGCTGGACATTACCGTCGATTCATCTGTAATTTTGCACAGATATCGTGTCCTCTTCGAGATTCAACCAATCAAGATACTCAATGGAACTGGGGGGAGGATCAGCAAAAAGCGTTTAATGCATTGAAACTCGCACTTCAGCAGTCACCGACTCTGAAGTTGCCGGACTTTACGCATCCTTTTATAGTAATAACGGATGTTGTGGGTTCTGCATGGGTGTTGTTCTTTCGCAACGTATCAACAACAGCGACCACGCCATTGCGTTTTATTCGAAACATCTTGGCCCCATGAATTAAATTGGCCAACTCACGAAAATGAAGTGTTAGCCATCAAGACTGCTCTAGAAAAATGGCGTCCGTATCTCCATGGATGACACTTTTCCGTCTATACGGACAATTCAGCGTGCAAGTGTATGCTCCACCATCCAAGGTGTCTCCAGAGATGGCACGTATGTTGACGTTCTTTTCCCAGTTTGACTTTGTCTTACATCATGTGAAAGGGCGGTCAAATGTCGTGGCCGACGCATTATCT
>CACSLJ010000422.1:0-18961 GCA_902706625.1 Albugo laibachii | reverse complement strand
TCAAGCGGCGATCAAGCAACTGGAAAGCGAGAAGAGTACGGCAAGTGCCAAGCATGTGGATATTCGTTTCAAGTTCATCTGCCACTACAATCATGCTCAAGTTGTTCAGCCAATCTTCGTGAAGTCTGGTGAGATGATTGCAGATTTATAGACGAAGGCCCAACCTGCGCCACGGATTGCTGAACTACGTTACATGTTCAGCCTGAAGATCATGCATAGTACGGTCGAGAAGGAGTGTTAGAATCTGTAAGTTTTAGCGGTGAGCTAATGACCAGATTTGTTTGTCACAGGTCATGTGCGCTCGCACTGTCCCGCTTCGCGGGCGGATAAAGTGCAAGGCTCTCTTGCGCATGCATGTTCTAGTAGGTTAACAAATCGATAATATATACTACTTTTACTTCTACCTACTTCTGCTCAAGTGCTGTCTACGTTCAACAAAGTCATGATGTTACAAACGGTATGGTAAACAGTATAGAAAAATTGCGGCATAGGCTTAGAGTGGCTAAAAGTGAACTAAGGAACTACCAATATACAGTATTTCTTATGGAGAGCTACATTTCCAGATCTCCCCCATTCAGACCCGTTGCCAAAAATTACATACCCTCTTTATCCCGATAAATATGTAAGTGATTTGATGTAGTTTCAAATCTCTCACGCATTTGTCCTTTGTCATCAAAATTGCAGGATGAGTAGGGTGCGCGCATGACACATGCTCAAAAGGAAGAACTACGCACGTATTATTAATCGTATTAAGATCTCACACAACATGAGCTGGGGGCATGGGCGAAAGTCACATTCAAGTTAGCAGTTTCGCTGGTCAGAAAGACGATCTATCGGGTGCTGAATACCCCTTCAAATGTGACTGTGCGGAATCCAGAGTGCAAGACTAAACATACCGTCCCCTCTTCAGATCTTGAAGAGCGTATTTTGCTATGGATTCGTCAGTGTGAAGATTACAAGCTTACTATCATCACTGATGCAACGCTTCAGGCGAAGTACTCCAAGATTCGGTGAGATATGGTCATAAGCGGCAACTCTAAAGATACAGTCAGGCTATAGGCGCAGGTGTTCTCCCATGGATGACTATTCAAATTCCAGAATATCACGGTCTGACGTCGAAGCGCTTGCATGGAGAGGCGGCATGTTTGAATCTGAATGCAGTGATGAGTAAAAGGATAGCACTGAAAGAAATTACACTGGGTTATGAGAAGCGAAACGTGTTCAATACGGAGGAGACTCCTTTCTTCTACTACTCCATGCCACTTAAGTCCATCACGAAAGATCGAATCGCAGGAAGAAATCACCAGAAGAGAGGCTAACGGTCGATTTATGTCGCAAATGTAGACAGGTATACAAAGCTTCCTCTTCTCTTTGTTCGATCTGTGGGAAACCCGCACTGCTTTCAAGAAAACACCCCTCAACAGCTTGTATTGCAAT
Organism: Albugo laibachii; assembly: GCA_902706625.1. Lineage (NCBI taxonomy): Eukaryota > Oomycota > Peronosporomycetes > Albuginales > Albuginaceae > Albugo > Albugo laibachii. The sequence goes on along the minus strand of CACSLJ010000422.1, from coordinate 17,524 downwards.
ACTAAAGCACAAAAAAAGGATGGATGACGTCAACACACTTTCTGCGCTGGCTGTCGCAACTGAAAGAGCAGATTCGTGTTACTGGTCGCCACATCCTCCTTCTCGTTGATAACGTCTCGTCACACCGGATGGACGAATAGCTATCAAACGTGAAGCTTCAGATGCTCCCACCAACTCCGACTGCCTTTCTAGAGCCTCAAGAGGCGGAAATAATAAGCTCGTTTCAATCCCAGATTGCCAAGATTCAGCATCGTCATATTGTTGACCGCTTTGACGATCTTCTCGAGCAATTGCTAGCTATCCTTGAGAGGTACAAAGATAAGGAAAATGGATCTCTTTATCATGTTGATGTGCTTTACGCTATGCAGTGGGCTGAGTCAGCATGGCTGTCTGTAACGCGCACGACCATAGCGCACTGTTGGAGACACACATACATATTGGATGATGACATGCATGAGCTTGTCGAGAGCTTTCATAAGCCTCAAACTAGCGCACTGACGCAGACTTCACTCGGTTTCTAATTTGATTCATCGTTGAAAACAAGTACAGAATTATATATTTCTCTTCTTATATCCTTATAATATATTTTACCTCGGAAAAACATATACAGACATGAGCTATTTTTATGGGTCCTAATGGGTGGACGTCTGTACACCTTAGGTGAATGCGAGTAGGTTGAATGTATAACGTTATGTAGATTTTAGCATTATGTACTGCAGATGCAAGTAAATTATCGAATAGGTGTGGGATACACCATTCAATACCTCCCATTTGCACTCGGGTTGAACTTTCACAAAGCAATCACAATGCATCCAAACCACAGGCGATCACACTTTGATTTGATTGCATTGTGTATGTTGCTATGAACACCTCGTGTACATATGCTTTTCCTAAAATTGTAACATTCAAAGAAAATCTTCAATTGATTCATTATTCAATTCGTACTCGTGATAGGGATCAATTGCATGTCCTTTTGAATGACGTGGAAGTCCTTTAGGGCCGTTATTATTAAAGAAGCTGTGGCTACGAATTCGTCTGAATGAAGGAACCCACATCATTTGTACCCGTTTGCATTTGACTCCGAAGTGCATCGTAATATCGTTGGAAGCTTGTGCGGTGGCACTAGTAGCAACGAATCCGCCATACTGCGGGTGCTGATGAGCTTGGTATTGTAAGTAATCCAGCCAGCAGCGTCGCAAGCGTGATTTCAAAGGGATATTCCATGCGATGTCTGCTGACTGGCTAGCTAACTGTGGTGGCGCGCGTTGTGAGACCTTGAGCAGCACGATATTCAGGAACTTGGCACAGTCGCGGACTTCAGCAGTCCAATGACCACTATATTCGTCCCACAAATGTAGGATTGGATCGCTGAGGGCCACTCTTCTACCAAAATGTAACGTCAGAACTCGACCAACAGTCCACTATTCCACCAGCCTGTTGCACAGTCAGACATGAAATTGTTTCAGAAACATTTAAATAGAAAATAACTTGGCAATATAAAACACTGATTATCTTGTGATTGGTGTGAATCGAAATGTCGAACTGTTCACAAAGAGGCATACTTTCGCTCCACACCTTTTTTCCGAACCCGCATCGCATCTTCGTGTTTTCAGCATGTGTCGCTACGTTATCGGCGGAAGCTGTCTTGAAGACGACAAATGGTGGGTATCGATAACCATTCGAATCATCAAACAGCATAATTATCGCACGGCTCTTTGACGCACCGCCACACTTCACCCAAACGGTTCTCTCGCCTCGTCTGCCCAAAGTATGCTTCGTAATGTATTAAAAAAAACGCAGCTAAAAAAGAAATGTACTACATCAATATACTAGACAATGCACCGACCAATTTGAACTACAGACATCTCTCCCATTGAAACATCGTCCAAACCAAATATGCTTCCGAATGCGATATTTCATATTGCACTTGCTACCATTCATTCCAACACTGTGAAATATGCAACCCGTATATTTCTATACCTCCATTTATAGTTATAACTCTGACATAGTATAGTTTGAGCGGTGTTTTCCATGTTTCAATGTGGGGTTGTCTGTACACTCCGCGCCAAGATAAATCACCTCACCGTTTTTTTGCCGTATCTTCTTCAATTTTTGGAATTAGGAGCTGCTGTTTAGATATGTAATGTAAATATATAATATACATATCTAGTCAAGCGATCACAATCAATCTCTCAATTAAGCGGTACCTCACATACAAATTTATGATTTTACCATGCGACAAATGAAATCACCTATTTTTAATACAGTAATTACGTATAAAATCAAACAAAATATTGTCGGTAACTTAGTAGTGTGTCTTATTTCCTTTAATTTCGATCACCCTAATGCGTCGACGGGGCATTGAATCCACTAGCGAAGTGAAAATTTCATTCGAAATTGTTTCCCAATCATCCATCAAGGACACAGTTAAGTCTTGCACACTGTCAAACTGTCTTTCATTTGCATAAACTTTCCTACTGATGATAGACCATAGGTTCTATATAGGATTTAGATCTGGAGACTTCGACGGCCAATCCAGCAATTTGATATGTTCCTCATTGAAAAACTCAATGCTACATTTTGATACATGTATACTCGCATTGTCCTGCTGATAGGTAAAATCAGTGCCATGATTCAAGTGTGCAAAAGGGAGGACATTCTCAGACTAGTGTGTGAATATAGTCTTCCGAATTGTGTCTCCCCACCAACACGACAAGATTTGACTTACCAAGGGCACTTAGAGCACCCCATACCATGACTGAACCTCCGCCTGCTTGTCTTTCCTTAGTCTAACGTGCTGGAAGGCGGAGGTCGTGCCAATAGTGCTGAAATCTATCAGGACTATCTAGGTTCCACTTCTTCTCATCAGAAAAGATAATAGATTCCCATACAGTACCGGCATCAATACGCAGTAGCATGCATTTCGCCCATGACACGCGGTCAAACATGTTCTCGGCTGTCAGAGGAAGAGTATCAATCATTTTGGTATACCCCATCCAGTTCACTATAGCAAGATTACGCTGGATCGTTTTCACCGAGGCAGATATGTTGAGTTCGTGCTTCAACATGGTGGCAGAGGACTCACCAGCAGCAGCAGCGCGAACGATACGTCGGATGTCGCGGTCAGAAAGAAGTGGTGTTGGACCAGGAAGCTTACATTTCTTAGGAGGAGGTGGATGTATCACTCTCCTGATGTTCTGAGCACACCGTCCTGTCATGCACGCGATTTCGGTCGTGCGTAGACCAAACATATGAAAGGCGATAATCATTCCTTTCTTCCTCTCCGTTACGCGTGGCATCTCCCTCGATGATTTCTTCTTCTTCTTCGCCATCTACCTCCCAAATGGTTTTATAACCCTTTCATTTCTGAAGCTGCAAAGCAACTCCTTAGTACCATTGCTCATCTGGTCGGGCTGCTTTACACTTCATTATTGAATTGAAAAAAGGTGATTAAATTTGTGGGGGCAGGATAAAATCAGAAACTTATATGTGAGGCACTGCTTAAAATGCGATTGATCGTGATCGCTTGACTAGAAATGTATATTATACTTTTACATTGCATATCTGAACGGCAGCTCCTAATTTCAAAAATTGAAAACGTTACGGCCGAAAAACGGTGAGGTGATTTATCTTGGCGTGGAGTGTAGTACCTGTTTGGTCAGCATTGTATATTCGATTGACTCCGAACTGTCGTACGATGTCTTCGACTTTCGCAGCAAAGCTGCTGCAATGATATCGAGATCCACCTGACTCTGCTGCCCTTGTCGTTTTGGAGCTCGAAAGCTCATCCGATAGCGAGCCTTGAACCCGTTTATTCAGCAACCCGAAGAGCAGAGTAGGGCGGCCACCTCAGTAGAAACTTACTTCGCTTGTATCATCAGCATGGCTGCTGACACTGGAACGACCTCCTTTCGAAACTCGTTCACAAAGCGAACAATTACATTCTCTAGATCATAGCGGAGTAGCGTCACCGTAACTTTGTAGCGAATCTTGCGGTGGCCTCCCTTGTTGGCTTGGGTGGCATTGCGCAGTTTCCGTTGTGCTTTTTTCAGTAGTAAATATGTGTCCACTTCGGCTTGTAGATGACGTCGGTTATGCTCGGATAGCAGCATTATCGTATCTCGCAAGTCCTTGGTCGTCTCTATCACATCAAGCACGTTCAGCTTCTTGAAGACTGTCTCCTCGTTCATGCTGTATTGTTGTACGTGGCGACCAACGCTGTCAAGGCGCGGGCTTTCTTGAGGTGAGGCCTTCGTCGCCATCGTAGTTTTGGTGATGAACAGGACAAAGTAAAATCGAAAGTTTTTATTATAGTGGGTGACACCATAAAGGATACGATTTTTATCACTAAATGAATTCTTTTAAATGAAAGAGTTGCGGAAGGTGACTCTTATCATGCCCTTTGTGTGCACAGCGGTGATGTAGACAACGAGATAGGCGATGGTTTAAGTTGTGCAATTTAACTTCGTATTCACTATTGTTGCTGCTACAATTCTTTGCTACTACCGTGGCTACAACTGTCGTGACTCGCACAAGTGTCATCACTGAATTCACCACTCTGTTCAATAGCACTCTCGTTTTCAAACTCTCCCTTCGAGAAAATTCTCTACGATTGCGATAGTTGCGTCAATCATCGCGCTGATATGAGTTCGTCCGTCAGCTCGATATTGGCCTTCATCGCTTCGAAGATGCTTAAAAACAGCGTCCAGGCTTGCCATGACATCGTTTTCATTTGTCATCGAGGTGTGCTTTCGGCCGACATTTCCTTTCACTCGAGCTCATAATATCTAGATTGGTTGCAAGTCACTGTGGTATGGAGGAGTGAAAAGAACGCGGTGTCCTTTCTCAGCGGTAGTGCGTACGACTTCGGGCTCGATTTTGCGCCGATGTGAGCGCGGACCCGCGTTTTCAGTTCAAGCAACGCCATGTCGAGCGAGTTTGGCGCACCCAGGCGCTACAAATACTCGATGCAATCCACCTTTTCTATTCGAGCAGGAGACGGCTTGTCAAGTGGGAGGGTACGATGAGAATCTGCATTGTACATGATGATGAGTTATGGCACCGACAGATTCGGCAGAAGCTTCTCTCTCTACCACTTCAAGAAATTCAACCCATTAAAAACCTTGTGCTGGTCGCCGTTCTGGTCGCGCTTGCGGCCCAAAGAGAGTAGTCGTAATGATAGGGTTAGGGCTACCAATAGATTTCAGACAAAATACTGTAGCGCGCTGCGTAAATACTACGTAAGATATCAATACAAGGTATATAATAATGAAAAGCCAGATCAAAAATCAATTCCAATGCCACTGTTTTTTATTTTTTCATTAACAATGCGCGACAGCATCGAAGGGCCTTTTGGATTTTTGAGCTAAAAAGTCTTACTTTTCTACAAATTTGACACCATAATCTGACGTGACGTTTTATTGTCTACCGGCGGCCACTTCTCTTATAATTTCCAATCTTCAAAAATGACGTAACTCAATGATGAAATTGAAAAGTGCAATACAGATAATAGGTCAAAAAGGAGAAGATCAAAAAAGCAAACTACAACCCATACCGTTGAAAAATGCTGTGTCGATAAAGCTATGCTGGACAAGTTAGTAGCCTTTGTGAAAGCAAATCGTCATCGTGCGTTGATTGCACCGGAGCGGAGCGGATGGCTATCCTGTTATTACATGTCTATCTGCACTATTAGCATGGAGAGAAACAGAAGAAAGTTGGTGTTGGTAGAAGGATTAAAGCTCCAAGAATCAGCCAGAAAACTGCGAAAATTCTACATCGCAAGGAACAATTGGTTAAGGAAGTGTGTGCAGATTACCTACGCAACAAACCAAACATCCTTAGTATTATTGCGGGGAATGAAGCCGCGAAAAGAACAGTTTTTCGAGGCTTGAGATATGTCATAAATGAAATACGAGATTTCGTTCGAGACAGAAGAGAGAAAAAAACGCACACAGCTGCGAAGGATGTACTAGAGTACTTCTCTACGAGGCAGTTTGTGCAACATGATCATTCAAACAAAGCGACAATGAAGGCGGGATTACGCGCGGTACAACGATTTCTTATTAGCAATGGATACAAACGTGGGAAAAAGAAAGGGAGTCAATCGTATCGTCTAAAAGCGGAGATTATGCTCAAACGTGATGATTACGTCATGCGCATATTAGAATAAAATAAAATAATACTGGACGAATACAGTAGTATACATGATGAAAGTTACATCCATCAAAATTATTGCAGACATGATTATTCATTGTATGAACCAAATGATGAGCAAGATTTGACCACTATAGGAAAGCACAAAGGACGAAGATATAGTTTTTTAGCAGCTATTATTGATGCTGACCGTGCAGTACCTGAACATATCCGCAACGAGGAGCAAAAAGCCAAATTATTGAATGAAACACATGATATATCTCAAGGTGGAAACAAAAACGAAGGACTACCATGGAATGTTCAATCACGAACTTTGTAAAATGGATGAAGGTTTTGTTGCGATCCCTGAAGGACAAAATATATCAAATACTATCATTGTTATTGACAACGCAAATTACCATAAAGTACTACCAGATGATGTTCCTAGACGGATTAAAAAGAAAGTAGTTTTGCAAGACCCTTGTCAAAAATATGGAATTGGTTATAGCATGACCGTCACAAAAGTTACGATGTGGGACAAATTACGCAAATACATCCAAGCTAACATTTCTCCTGTTGTAGTGAAGATGGCTGAAGATGCTGGCCAGGAATTACTGTATTCACCCCCTCACTATTCAGACTTGCAGCCTCTAAGAGACAGTTTGGGCAATCCTAAAAGGGGCTGTCGGACGGCAATATACAACAACAATTACGTTCAAAGATGTTCCGATTAGGACTAACGAAGCTTTTCATAATTTGCAATCGCAAACAGTACAAGGCTACATTGAAAGAGTAAACAAGAACCTTGGAAAACTACGTCAGCATGTTGTGAATATGTAAAGAATGGATGATGATGCTGATGATGCTGATGATAATGATGATGGTGGAGGCATATATGATCCATCTGTAGAAGCTTGAAGCGAGATATTAGATTCAGATTCTATAGGAATTTCATCTACATGCTAGGGCGTGTGCGCAATAAATTGATATCCTGCAAAAACGCTTAGGATAACATTCCAAAGTATCGTGATACTATCAGTAAGGTAGTCTAACGAATGAATACCTTCCCAAACTGTTTGAGTGTCCACACATTTTTCGCGTTATACAGTAACTTCTCCTTACACTTGATGTTTTACATAGCTACTCACCTGCTTTTTCGTATCTGAAACCATTTGTATTGTGCTCGAACATAACACTTATGCTTATAGCTTCTCGTCAATTTTCAAGACCACAATAATAGCTAAAAGTAGCCGCTACATTGGCCCCCTCGATGCTGTCGCCCACTGTAAATTGATGAAATATTGACTTCAAAAATGTATTTGTAACATTTATGGTGTCGCGGACTGTTAATTGGGTCATTAGTTCACATTAGCTACAGTGATCACCGCAAGAAGTCTGTGTTGATAATTGGTCTCATACACAAAATAGTCTCACATGTTTTGTGTGAGACTGTTTACCGTACTATGAAAATACTGCCATTCATATTTAGCATGTTTGTGACTAAAGCCCGTAATCAGTCTGCGTTAAGAAATTGATCAGTGGCTAGATAAGCAACCAGAAGCAAAACGATGTCCAACACCAACAGAAAATCAGCGTTCGTCGGGTGTGGTAGCATGGTTGGTGGCGTCCTCCAGTGCCCATCACGCTTCTTGAACATGCATTCATTCTTCGAAACGCCGTTTGGCGAGGAGGGCTCTGGCCAGCCCGTTCACTGCCCACGCTGCGAGACACAAACCGTCCTCATTCCCGATTCGTCGTCACCGATCGTCGCCGCGTTTGCGCGTGGCCTTTGTGCTGCTGAGCCAGCACTATCGAAGACCTACCCGTCTTGCTTGATTCAAGCCCCTGCCCACAGTTCTCCACCTTTGAGAAACACCGAGACTAACCCACTACAAGGCAAACGCTCCCTGCAGTTTGTGATGACGATCACACAGCGCGTCAAAGTGGTTTGTTGGCTTGCTGTCAAGTAAGAGAAAGCAGGATGGTTGAAGGTCCTCCTTCATAGAGCTTTCGACGAGTTCCCGAATATCTTCAACTCTTCGACACGCAACGCTAAGCTCACGAAGGCAGCGTCGTGGTGGAAGGGTCGAGACAAAATTCTCGACGCACCACGTGGATCGCGCAAGCTGTCGTCGCGAACTGCCGAAGGCAGAAAGCGCTCATCGCTAAAGGAACTGGTGCGACGAGGAAGACCGCGGAGCGGTTGGGTGTCGTGGCTCTACCCAGAGCTGTTGGACGAGTTCGACCGCCTAAGATAGGCTGGTGTTAAGTTTAATGCGCAGATTTTACGGCAGCTCGCAATGAGAATCATCAAAGGAGGAAACGGGCCGTACAACCCGAAGAGCATCGACGATACTGGAGCGCTCCTGACGGAGAAGATTAGTGCGCGGTAGGTCCAAACATTCATGTAGAATTACCAGATTGTGCTGTGGGCACAGACAGGCAAAAAAACAAGTCAGCGCTGGGAAGCAGAGATTCATTGAGAAGCAAATGGCCGCACATCTCGGCGATGAAGCGAGGGTTCGCTTCAGGCGCACTCAACGAAGACACCATCGAGAGCATCGACAAAACTCACTTCGTCATCGATTTCGACAACGGAAGGACCCTTGAATTTGTCGGAGAGAAGCAGATCAAGTATGCAGACGTCGTTTCTGGTGGCGAGGGAATGACGATGGTTGTGAGGCTCTCTGGTGGACATGACGCCACAATTCTGCCACCAAATGATAATCTTCACAACCCAAGAGAGCAGCCACCAGATTCGCAGCGTTCCTAACAGCATAACAGGTGTCTGATATAGATCAGGTCCGAAGGGTTGGATGACCAAGCGCATCTTCTGCGAGTACTTGGGGGAATGGAGAGCGATGACGCCTGACCGAAACGGCACAGAGAAATCTACCTTCCTCGACAATTGCTCGTCTCATCTGACCGAAGACGAGAGCGAGATGAAAATCTGAACGCTCGGCTCAACTTCTTTCCTGCTAACGCGACCGATCTTTGCCAACCAGCGGACACTTTCGTCATGGCCAAGATCAAGGACGACTGGAGTCGCAAATGGAACGCGAAGAAGATTGAGCTAATCGGAGGAAACGGGTGGCAAAACGCGCCACGTAACGACGAGACGTGATCTGGCAAGCTTAGAAACCGTAGCAAGAGGTACTTCCTGTCACTTGCGTCCGAGGCAGTGAGAGAATAGAATGCCATGCGTGACGAAAACGTCATGACCTACGCCCGAAAAGCAATGATCCGATCTGGTCTTTCGCTAAGCGTCGATGGCGTGTGCGAGGAGAAGCAGCTGTTTCCGCAGCTCCAAGTGATAACCAGGAAGTATCCTGAGTAATTTGCTGGCACCGCAGTAAAGCGCATCACAGGAGACTCTCCTCGCCGACAGGATGAATATCCCATCACGAATATTTCCAGCGAGGGCGAGGTTGCAGTTGTGTACTTTGTTTCTGTTGACAGGTGAGCGAAGACTTCTGTGAAAAGGAAAAATTGCCAAACTGTGGTTTTCATTTTTTTTAATTTCTGAAAAATTTCACTTTTTTTGCAACACTTCGTGGTATTTGTCCGCTTTACAATGATTCTATTTCGTTTTAGGCTTTCATGAGATAAAACTTTGTGGTTGACATTGGCTTTGATTTTACAGTAAGACCAAGAATCCTATCGAGTCCATCTTGAATGATTCTGACTTCATCCATAATATCTTCTAGCTGGCGTTGACAGCATTGCCTAAGAGTTAAGCGAGATTCTCTTTGATAAATACTTTTTGATCGCCTTAAGAGATAAAGCTCATTTTATAATAACGTACAAAGTGATTCAAGATCCTTTTCACAATGACGTGTCTGGCCTATGATATATAGCAGTTGCCCCTGTTGATGTAGATCTTGCTTGGCTCCGGACAAGGCGAGTTTATGATTCTTGATCATTTTATCATTAATTTAGTTGATTAGAGTTTTCGTGACATTTCGTTGCCACTCACACGATGGTGTTGCTTTGTAAACTGATATAATGAGACTGAACAACAACGTGTTGTAAATTTTCTCAAAGGCTGAGTGTGAAGAGCAGCGTAAGTATTCCTTAGATCCTGTACAATGTCATCGATCATAGCACACTCATGTAATGCAACCTGAATGCTATCAATTGCACAAGATCATCTGCGCCAGACGTTCATCAGTGTGAGTACAAAACCATAGCATCTTACTTTTTCGGGAAGAATGTATTTCCGTGATTTGCTATAGTATGTGATAGGTATGAATCATTTCTTAACGTGTCCGATGTGGAATGGCTACCGACGCCAAGCGTGCCATTGACATGATGTCATCGCTGTCCAACACATGTCAGGTTGTTTGAATGAATAACTTCATGCTAAACTGTTCATCTGGCTTTCTTCCAGCATGCTTGTAACATTCTCCCTAAACTCTAGCAAACCAAATGCAATGAAGAAGCTGCTTTTTAAGTTGTGCAATTTCGCATTGACCATGTTTGACGTGAGCGTCAAGGATTCTTGCTGTGTTTTCGTGGCAGATGTTGTAAAGCATGCAAAATTTGCTCAAAAATTATCTAAACACGAAAAACCATTTGTATACTCCATATACCCTGCGACGCCCTACCCTAAAGAGTCATTTAGCCTAAGTGCAAAGTGCGACTAGAAACCTAGTTCCTAACCTTAAATCCTTTTAACAGTTTCGGCGTTGTGTTACTGATTTTGATAAAACGGTAATTAGTGACGGTGGGATTAATTTTACCACACATAATATAGTCTGCGTTCAGAATAAGTGACACACATACTAAATAGTGTGAGAAGGAAAAAAAACAAATCACGCAAAATAGTATCCATGAGACTAATTTCGGTGATCACTGTAGTTTAAGCCCTGTTTTATATATGCGAACTTAACAAGGATCCATACCTGTTTGTCGATAGGCGGAATACGATATGCATACAACTAGCTGATTGGCTTTGACTTGCTTACATCATTCATCTGTGTCATCTTACGTCATATTATGACGTCATACAGATTCTGATCCGATATCTTTAACAGCCATGAAGCTGGATCCGAACTGATTGGCGCTCTGCAGATTAGTGTAAATTACGTAAGCTATTGCACAGTATTTTACGCTATGTATCTTTAACATAAAAGCTGTAGAAAACGTAATGTCGATTCCTTATTGGTCAATTGCATGGTGTATGTCTCAAGATAATGTATTCTCTACATAGGAATTACGGGGTTTACTTTCCAATTTACTCTTAACAACATTATCCAATGTACCGCACACAACACTTTTATAAGCGCCTGACCGGAACGTTCTAGAAGAGCAATTTAGCAAGGGCAGAAGTACGATTGACAATGAAGTCGTTGGTTTTGAAGAGCGTTCGAGAATATTCGAGAGAAAGATTTGAAATAGCACATAGCGAACTAAGGATCTTTATGATAGACTTTTCAATTTACCTTCTTCTTGCCACGTCCTCACCTCATTAGTTCAAAAGGTCAAAAGCTATCGCTTGAATCAGCGCTGAGGATACGCGCTTTTGAGATAGTTTGGCGATAAAAAAAATCAAAAGATAGAGGCAAATTGGAGGGATATCTGAGTCTGAAATATTCCGAATCAGGCATTCTATATGAATCCGCACAATGCTTGCAAGTGTAAGAAACAAATTCTTTGATCCTATGTACCATCCGGTGCCATATGTGGTTTTAACTTTTGCAGCTTCATCTGAGACTCCACAATCATGCAGTACTCGGCTTGCTATCTTTAGCATGCCTGAGCTCTTCTGGATCCACTCATCCGAAATTAACATGTTCAATAGCTTGCTGTTCGAAGCGTGCTCAGCGTCTTGTACGAGAACGCGCCTAATTCTCTCCGAATGCGCACGGATTGTCTTCCACGTAATGATGGGCATTTTGAGCTTCTCGAAGCGCTCGATCCGTCGCACGATAATCGTCTTACGCAGTGGACAGTGTACAGGCTGAGTGATTGTTCGGGTTTGGTTGAAGCGGGCGTCGTCTTTTGTAACTGGATGCTTTTGCAGCAGAAGTGCATCCGCTGGTGAGGGGGGTCTCGTCAGCTTGGATGCTGAACCTGCCCATGTGGCGAGCACGCGCAATGAGATATCTCGGTGCTGAATGTGATGACTATACAGCGCTAGCTTCTGCTCAGCTGAGAGTCGAACGCGCGACGTCCTTGCTGGTAATCGTGTTTTTGGCTTTGGTGACAGGCCCTTACCTCCTCACACTACTAATTGATACTAGTTTGACTGACGTAAAACAATCGTTTATGAGAGGGTATTATATTTCTTTGATGTCTACTATTGAGAATGGTGACTGTACTAGGAATTCGCTAGAACTACTCTGGACTAGGGCTGTACCGACGCCATAACACTACGGCGGAGTGACGTCGAAAGTATCGGAAGCTTTAGTTGATATGATAATTCCCGACAGAGGTATCCTGTTTGCTATTCTGTCGCAGGTGTTGATATAGACTCATTATGATGGAAAATTAGCTTTCAATGAAATTCATTGGGTATCATAATATAGCAAAGCAGCTTATATTGATGTAAGTAAAACGTGATCAATATCGTGTATTTCTCATATTAATGTAAACACCAGTGATCGGGATTGGTCAATTGGCCGAGCGGCTTAAGGCGCCAGTTTAGAGTACCCTTTCGCAAGGGTGAAGGCTCGAATCCCACATTGGCTATTAATGCTAGCGGGAGAAACGAGTATCCGAAAGCATGCTGTATTTTTTTCTACGACAAGGACAACCATGTCGTGAAACCAAGCCCGCTCCAATACCTCTTCTTACCCACTAAAATTGATTTCATAAAATAATCATCCGTTACAGGGTGTTCTTGATTGAGAGTGGTGGGAATATTACCCAACGCGCTGCGAAGGGTTTCCTCGCGCGCAACTAAGCCTCGATCAAGCAAGTGCCACCTCATTTGACTATTGTGGAGCACTGTTCGCGATTTCTACAAATTGCTGCTGATTTGATCTTGTCTGACGTTGTGACAGAAGAGCTATGCGGCTCATGCTGCCGCCACACTGCTCCATATCATTTGGTGGCTTTGGATAGGCTTGACATGTCTCTAGATGAGTAAGTTTGCCAAAAGCTTTTGCTTTAGCAGATTTGACAAGTTATTACTCATAATTGGTAATAAATTCTAAGGTTTTAGATTTTGAGTGAGGGCGATTTGATCCAAAACTAGGACACTTAGATTTTGGATGTAAAATGCTGTAGATTTTTGAAAGAAAGTGTATTAATTGAGCTTCCAATACTTTCGATTGAGAATTCGCCAGGATTGCTTATTATATCATGATACGTGAACGAATTTGATAGATTAGAAAGCAGAGGTGGGCTTACTACAACCGTTTGAATATAAGCTCTCAGGAAGACCAGTTGAATTTGGATGAAGTCTGGTGGTTAATCGAAGGTAGCGCTATTACAATCCAAGAGCTCACCCTTATCAGGAAACAATAGTCTTATATCGAAATTTGAATCCGTAAGAAAGAAAGAGTTGTAAGTCAATGTGAAGCTTTGCACTGCTGCTGGATAGTAACCTCTTATTCTCTTATTCTCCACGGAATGGAAGAGAGCGCTGAATTTTGGAAGTCCGTTTATATAGGTCCTTAGTTTACTTAACCACTAAAGCATATGTGAACTATTCCTAGCTAACATGTAAAACCGTTATGCTGGTATCTCCAATGTAACCAACTCGAATGTAGCATTGCCACTTACAAATGAAGGACTGCCAAATTGTCACCTTGTGCTGAGAAATTATTGGGTCTATAATGATGTTGATGCGGAATTTGTTGATGGATCTTCACCAAGCGTTTTATTCTCCTATTCTTTCTGCCATTACATCCGCGCTCAATGTATTGTGAAAAAAATCTTATTTCATGATCCCTTTCCACACTCTCCATCATTTTCTGGCAGTTTGTCTACAAACGTTGTCGTATGTTTGATGTCAACGCTTATAGTGTTGCTATTATCGCGTTAATGACACTTTTATAAGCAGTGGTATTTTTTTCTACTCAATTTTCAGCTGTTAATCGTTTGTTTTTTAGCACATAAAAGTGTATTCTATGCGAATGCGTGCCGCGCTTGCTTGCTTGAAACGAATAAAGGCCGCGCACAGCAGCTACACTCCATGTAAGCTAATGCCGTACAGACAAACCCCTCAAATTGATACGTCAAAATCGCACCAATTTATATTATGTGTCAGAGGTAAACAGTGAGATAAAGTATCATTACTACCAGGAACTGAGTACTTTCCCGTCACAAAAATTACACTTCAGTGGCGAGTCCACCAAGAAGGAAAAATCATTGATACACAGCCAATGTACACCACCACGCACTATCAATCCACTGAAGTCCTCCACACACCTTAGGACGCATGTATACGCGAGCGTGTGTATTGACAAGAGAGTTAAAGTGTATTAGTTAAGATGCTCACTTGAACTTGTAAGACTGAGAAATATTCTATCTATTCTCTACACTAGCTCGTACACATCCCCATCTAAGATTCCTGTGTGACTCCTGCAATTAGTGACAGTAGGCTTTCTTACCATTCTCGGGCGTCTTGTTTTCAAAGCATGGATTCTAGCATGTCCACTCGGCGACGCAATTCGAGTTCATGCTACATGGTCTAGCTGTCAACGTCCTGTACATGCTGCAGCAAGGCTTCAAAGCATTCAACGACATGCGTACTGCATGTCGGTATAGGTTTTTATTTACGTGGCAGCCAAATTCAGAAAGTTAGAAAAATGGGTACAACACAATTATCGTTTTGAAGGGTATGTGATAGTAGTGATGTCTCAATTGGAGGGATTTGTCTTGTTGGAAGTTTTTATTAGAGTGATTAAGAACCACCTATCTCTCGGGCTACCCTGTTCCTAAATCAGGACCGGTCAATCACTTTGGCCAATCATAGCCTTCCACTCTCTGGTGTGATCTAGGCGTCTTTCTCATCGCCAATATGTCTGTACACTCACATTTCCGTATACAGCTTTGAATTCTGGATTCATGTCGAATGTAGGGAGCAGTTCATGAGTACAATTATAATTTGGAAGCCGATAAGGCCACAGTCCAAAGTACTACGGCACAGTTCAAAAGTACTGTAGTTCTCTAAGATCACTAATTGGCCATTATTAGTTATTTTTAAGTCACGGTTTAGGGTACAAACTGAGATAAGGCCTAGATGGATAGACCCGCGAGGGTGCTTGATTTATACTTCCTCCATATCTTATTGATCAACAACACTAACTGCGCTTCCAACTCAGGCGAGTGCGCGCAGTGACTTGCCTTTCGCAGCGGGTTACGCTCGGTGTCGTCTTCTTGGCGCTTTAAAAGGTCAGTCAGTGACGTTCGGGCGAGCGGACGCGGCAGCTTGAACGCAGACGCTGCCCATTTGCTAAGCTCTTAGCGCGTCATGTCCGGGTGTGCTGCGTGATGCTCGCGTAGCGCTCTCTTCTGCTCGCTATTCAAACGAATGCGTGTTGCTGCAGTCATTGCGATTGCGTGTCGTTGAGTACAGTAAGCGCTTTCGTAATTTCGATTTTTTGGACATATCGATTTTAAAAGGGTATTAGCTCACTGCGGGTGACGGTATAGTGAAGGAGACCTATATTGCTATTTACCGCTTTTTGATATAGTACAGTATGTGCTGTATACGTATTTATGGAATTTTTATCATGAATGATGAAGATTGGTGTACTATGGTGTCTTGGAGAGGCGATCATCAAAACACTGGTTGCGATGAAGCGACTTATGACTGTTATACTACGCAGGCTAATTGACTTTTTGAAGTGGGTGCAAATCTTCAAACTTTCAATATACGCTAGGATTTACATTAGCTGTCTGAGAATCCATAACATGAAAGAAATTTTGCATGTGGCTATATCTTATGCTATTATAGATCACTACCGCCGTCAAATGCTGTGACTCATCGCTAAAACTTAAGCTTCAGCCAATAATATATATTCCTCCATCATGTCATTGTATAATGCCGTCAGATTCTTTTTCGCTTTATTTATGCATCCTTGAACCTGGTCGCTTGTCAAGTTATGAAACGCCTCCATTAGCCGCTCCATTACTGTCTTAAGATTGGTTTCAACATTATATTGTCGACCAAATTGTCCCTTTATTATCGCCTACAATAACCCGATGGGTTGTAGGTCAGAATAATGGGGAGGCGAAAACATTACTTCAAGCCCTTCTTCCTTCGCCATGGTCGATATAATAGGCTCAATATATTTCGTAGTATACTCTCCCAATTTCATCCATAGAAGAGATTGAGGTTTTTCAGCATCATACAGTACGCCAAATTTAGCGCATGCTTCCTGCAACACTAATTTCTTGCTTGATTGTTGCGGAGTGTCAATGGCTTTGCTTTATGGTACTTTGCATTTTCCGTAATAATTATAGAATTCTGAATTCCTTGATCACGCAAATAGTCAAGTGATTTTCTCATCCATTGCACAAAATACTCATGATTGAACATTCCATGATAATCTTTCGTCTGTTTGCCTCCTTGGTCTACATCTAAAAATTCTTTTATGAGATGGACTTCCTGCAATCGCGTTTTCGAGTCGTTTGGGATACTGTTGTCTGCATCGATGATGAATGCAATAAAACATCAACGCTGTCCTTTGTCCTGGTGCTCCTAAATTATCTATTTTACAAATTTCATTAACAAAACGTGTACATCGTGCACAATGAGCTTTCACCATCGAATCTTGCTCGTCATCTGGATCATACAGAGAATCTTCGTGTCTAACATAGTTTTGGTGTATATACTGTAGCTCTCGTCCATGTAAACTACGCGTCGATTGGCTTCTTTATCTACTGCATGCATTCGACTAACGATAACTCGCGTTGTAGATGTATCTCTACATTTAATCGATACGATACAGATCCTTTGTTCATACCTCTTTTGCATCCGACGCGATTTAGAATACGCCTCAATTGATCGTATTGCTGCATGGATGGATTTGGACTTGACTTGCATGGTCAACAGTCATAATCTTGTCCTCTTCTAATAACTTCAATATATCTTTGGCAGTGTCCGAGTGCAGGAAATTTGCCTCTCCCTTACAACGTTTTGCACCAGACCGATTTCCTTTTTTGTTGAAGGTACACGTGTGGGATTGCAAGCAAGCCCATTCGGAGGAGTAGCAACCGAGATTGACTTTCTCATTGCATATTCTTTCCAGATTTTAGCAACGAGAGCAAGTTTTCGAGTTGAGAGGCATGCAACCTCTCTTGTAACATCTTGCGTGACCTTTTTCCGACCTTTTCCAGTTTTTCGCATTTATCTCATTATTGGGACTTTTGCCATAAAAGGGGGCGTTTCATAATTAACTGCCAAAAAAGGGGAGATTTGCCAAAACAGGAGGCG
>CACSLJ010000421.1:0-19020 GCA_902706625.1 Albugo laibachii | reverse complement strand
GGCGATAAAGTGCAACTCGAAGCATCAGGTAGTAGGATTTTGATCGATTTCGGCTCCATCGCAATGAAAAGTACAGTCCAGTCACTCGATTCTAGAATGCTCGACTACCAACAAAAGCTCTAGGAACCAATCTAGTGGTTCATGCGCATCATTTCAGGTTTTGCATGCTTAAGGCCATCGACTCACTAAAAGTTGCTACGGATGAGCAATTGGACGAGCAACCACCATTTTCGGAATCGTTTGCTATTTTGACTCATTAAAGTAATGAGGGGTTGTTCATTCTGGTGCAAATATGAAAAATTAAGCGTACTGCAATCGAGAAGCTTTTATTGTCAGGCATTCCAGTAGAGAAACATACACATTGTGAATCGATAGCGATTCCATTTAGACTCTGAGCTGCGGTATCCCATTAGATTTCTCCTTATGTTCTTATTTGATTGACACATAAAGGCATAATGGCATATCACTGAGACACATTGTCGAATAAGAGCGTCGTCATCTCTTAGATAACGCTATTGGCGTCTCTCACAGCATACGTTCTACCTTTCACCTTTAATCTCGAACGATTGTCTCGATAATGAAGTATTATGACAAGAGTTTCAAGCATCTATAACATTTACGATGTATTAGCCATAGTACACAAACGTTATCGAGTCTTTAGACTGTTTCAGCGTGCTGCTTCGCTCATAGAGGACGTGCGATGCACTGAGTATGAAGCCAACTCCGATTGATCCTCCCGACATACATTTGTGTAATTGTATCAAGTGCCTTGAAATGCACCATTGGTCTATATTAAAATTAGGATGAAATGGAATTTGAAGCGAATTTAAAGCTCGTCGAGAGCGAATCTTACACATCAAACGCATGGGCGTCAAAAGCAAAAGTCGAAGAGATTGAACAACGCTTCGGATCGTACATATTTATCCGATGCAATACGTCAAGAGATGTCTACGTGTTTCGTTTGGAACATCGATATATAATGGATAATGAAATGCCGGATCCATCGATAGCTATCGATCATTGGCCTGCCCCGGAAGCAAAGAAATGTTCTGTAAATGGTTCAATGGTATCAATCGGCGGTGTCTCGCCAATCACAAATATTCGAGTCATACAGTACTTGGAACTTATGTATCTTGGACCCGGTCCAACTAGCTCTCGGCCAAAGGTGCCAATTGACTACATTAAATCCTTGCTTCATCATCGAGTATTTCCTGGAGAAGAGGGAAGCATAGTGATCAAGGAACAAGGTTTCGGGTACGGGAAATGGGCCTTCACAGCGCATTATCAGAAGATTGCACAAACAAACGGTTCTATTTGGGCTGGGATTACTGATACAAACACGCTGATTTCAATTCATTCGCTCCCTACATCATATCTTTGTCTTCCAAAATACGTCACATCCGCCAAAAGGTCAATTTCGGATTGCATAAGAAAAGCGGGACAACCATTCATGAATCTCGTCACCATGGCACTCAAAGCCAGTAGTTATACCGGCGGTAAGAAATTCCTTGGCTATGAATATGATGATGGCGAAGCTCGTTTTATCTAGACCTGAAGGCAGCACATTCGATTCTACTCCATGGCGCGGCTGGAATGGGGAAAACGACGCTTGTCAGGTTGGCTGCAAAGCATCTCGGAGCAAAACTTTTGTCGCTAGACGGGGTTTCTTCGCTTGCTGCTCCAAGCCAAGCCATTTTTCACGCTGCATTGCGTCTACAGCCAGCCATTATATTGTTGGATGATATAGAATTGATATTTCCAGCCTCTGGTGGTCAACACATCTACAAAGTGCTGCAGGAATTATCACTTTTTGTGAAGCATCTGGGTACGAATAGATGACATCTTCAAAACCTTTATTACGTCCTCGGATCAAATGATTTGATTTTCTGTTCTTCAGACTCCGTAGACAACTGTCGAGTGGCTTTGGTTGGAACGGTTTCCAACATCAGCGCTTTGCGTGTCAAGGTAAGGAGTCTGTTTGACGAAGAGGTATCACTGCAGGTGCGCATATCTGTTCCCATATGCCATATGAACTACTCTCCAAAAAACTCACACGACATGCTTAGCCACATGATAGGCAATGGACTTTGGATCTCTTGTCTGATTTGGAACTTCCTGAAGATTCGAGAAATTCGTTTGTCGCACGGTTTGGCCAGAATATCAGCAGTATTGTATCGAATGTTCGCCGGATCTCTTTATCTTCCGCTGAGCAAGGAACAGCAAATCTTACCCACGAGCCTCATTCTGCTAGCTCTTCAAGTTCGAATTTGGTTGCACCTCGGGTTGCATGGTCAGACATTGGGGGCTGCAAGTCTATAAAGCAGAAATTGATTGAAACGGTAGTGTGGCCGATTGAGCGACCTCAGATGTTCCAAAGGATGGGCATTTGCCCTCCATCGGGGATGATTCTGTATGGACCTCCGGGTACGGGAAAGACAATGTTGGCCAAAGCTGCTGCGACAGCAAATGGCTGCAGCTTACTTTCCGTCTCGGCAAGCGATTTGATTCGTGCAGAATTTGGTGAGAGCGAGAAAGAGATCTCGCGCATTTTCGATACAGCTCGAGCATCTCAACCTTGCATGATATTCATCGACGAATTTCAGTCCTTGTTTGGAAAACGGTCCTCAGCTGGAATGGTATGATAGAAGAAGATGCAAATAAGCCTTCCAATTGCTAAATTAGTCTTGTAAATTGCTAGACAACATCAAGAATGACTTCTCAGCTGCTTATCGAACTGGATTCCATATCAACGATCCAACCGCCAAGTTCGACCGAATCAGCTGACTTTAATCGAGTCTTTGTGCTTGCTGCTACCAACGCTCTAGACGCGATCGACTCTGCTTTCTTACAGCCAGGTACGGAGATCGGTTCAGCTTTCAAAACAAATGCTCTAACGCTTTGTAGGGAGATTTGGAAACGTGCTGTATGTCGGTCTTCCAGAAAAAGAAGCTCGTGAGGATATTTTATCGATCCAGAAATCACGCATGCCGTGGGATTCCGATGTTGACATCAATCGTCTGGTTGCAGCGACTAGAGGATTTAGTGCCGCTTCGATCGTCGCTTTATGTCGTCGGGCTGCGATGGAAGCGATGCGACGACTCGACTCAAATTCAATAGAGAGCGAACGTATCCACATGAAAGACTTTGGGCTCGCTGTTCGGAATGAAATTGGAAAAATGGAATAAATCAGCGTCATTATAAAAATAGAATGAATCAATTTGGATGTGGTGTAAGTGTCGCTTTTTGACGTGGCAACGCTATTTCCGCCGCACGGTCATGACACCTCATGATGGTCAAGAAGCATCGGAACAATTCTTTTTGAGCGACTTCGCCAGGTAAATACGATATTCCTTTCTTTGTTCTCAAAGAATCCTAGTCCTAATAACTCAACTAACCAATTCTTTTGTGATAATGATAGTTCATATTCAAAAGTTCTATGATGTTTTCAAGCATCTACCAGTTTTTTAAGGCGGCCCTGACGACATGTCGGATGTGCTGCAGTCTTTGCAAAACTTTTCTGAGAGGTTTTTTGGAGGAGGTGTTGAATGTAATCAGTCCCTCGCACGATGCGGTGGAGGTGGAACTGAAAAGTGCTGCGGTGATGGAGAAAGCGGTGGAGGTGAATGAGAAAAGTTCGGTGGTGGAGATGGACCAGAATGGTTTGGTGGTTGCTGTTGACGCACCACGAATTAAGGAGGAGGAAATACGCTCTGTTGTCGCTTCGTAAGCGCAACAACATGACGGCCCGGTCCCTGTTTGTAACGCACCACGTATCAGAAAGCGTATGGATCATGGATATCTCAGCAACAAATCTGGAATTGCGATCTCTGAAGGCAGCGTGGCCAAAAAAGAAAAGGATGAAACATTTTTGAGCCAGCTGCGTATTATGGCCGTACAATACTGCACGCATTGATCATCGGCACCGACGATATCGTCCTACAGCGTGAAATTCAAGTTTGCCAGCATATGGCTAGGCCGTGTTAGGATAGCTTGGAGTAGTGATCATTGTCAAGTAACATGATAATATAATTTCTTTGTCCGCTTATCCTTCTTTCTCATTTGAATTCCTCTTAACTGCTGGTTCTTACTGATCTCTACCTAATCGGAGAGCTATTAAAACAGATATCCTTCACTCCTTCAAAATCCAGCAAAAGTAGCAAAGCTACCATGACATGGACAATATAACCGACCTTATTCCCGTTACCATGCAACGTTGCGAGAAGAGAAGAGCACCGGACAACTTGTCGGCTTCATGTCCATCTAGGAGGAAACGGAATCGTTTGCTGAAATGCATCATCACGTTTATTATGACCAAAATTGTCTTATTGTGTCAGCTATTGCCTGGCTTCTTGATTGACTTGAAAGCCTCGCTCGGCACACCTTCTACATCCGGTTCAGATTCCATAGTCGCAGTCATTTGACCTTTTTTACAACGGGAATGATGTTGACAGATTCCTTATAAGAGTCTCAGATATGGAGACCACAGTACCGATAGTTCGTCCATTCAATGAGCTTAGAATGCCGATTGTTGACGTTTTGATCGGCTTCTCTGCACCGGTGTCGAGATCCCAGCCAAATCCCTCGCAATTCCACCACTTTTTCCTTCAGCTCACATACACCCCGGCGTGATCTACCAGCTTCATTTTGTCAGCTGAGGACTCTGTATTCGAAAGCGTCCAAAACGTCTTGCACAGCATTAGCCATCGAGTGTTTGATGAAGAGGAGTTCCAAGTCGAGATCTCGGCGTTGCATTCGCTTTCTTTCTCCAAGAGCACTTGGCTGATCCTTCATGCCAGTCGCATTCGTGTTGTAAGCTAGAATGCGTTCCTGAATGAATGCTATAAACCAAAGTATGTTTTCAGCCATAACGCGACCTGACAATACGTAGTACTCGAGTCCTTCTTCCTCCAACCTCTGATGACTTACCAAGCTTTCCAAATTAACCGAATCCTTTGCATCCACAACTTGTCCAGCCGGTGCTTTATCGATAGTAGCTTCATCCAAGTTTTTTTGCGGTTTAAGGGATTTTGATAGCTACACGAGATCGAAAGACAGCAATACAAACCAGCAAGCGGTGTGGTATCAGGATCAGGAGTGATCTTAAGTACCTTTATTCAAGACCCGGCTGTTCACGTAATCATGTTTCGTGCACGTAAAGTTTTCCGATTCCATACTCACATCTCCAAGACACATGTATGATCGAGCCAGCTCGTTTTCGATCGAATGATCCTCTAAATGACGAGTGTACATCACATGAAGGACCTCGAGCATTTCCTATGCAAGCTCCAAATCATCCTTGTCTACATTCACCTCACTGGGAGTTTCTGCTAATTCGATTTTGTATTGACTTGATATTTCTTCTTGTCCGTGATGAGCGCCCTTATCACAGTACTTCTCAGAGCCATCCAATATGTTGCCAAAAATATTTGCTGCGCCCTGAGTCATCCAATAGAAGCGGAATCGTGTACAGCTAGGATCATGAGTACATACCTCTGCCAACGATAATGAGACGTTCCTGTACTCGTAGTAGATCAGCGCCTATTCCAGCGCCTCTGAAGTCTTTAGTTTAAGCTCTACTACATAATTTGAGCAGAAGGCGTCGTGTGCATCGTCATTTACAAGTATGGATTCCCTATCGACCATTAAAGAAATTCGTTTTGTATGGATCAATTAATTCAGTTCTATTAATACGTGCAGGCTATGATAATCGGAATAACCTTGTTGAACATATTCAAAAAGCATAACCTTTGGCTTTTGATTAATTTTCATGATAAAGATTTGACATTCTTGTTTCGCTTTTCAGGTGCTGTTGGATGTGCTTGTCATTCCTACGGCAGCGCCGTCGATATACCTTGCTATTGCAAAAAAGATGCGCTTCAACATGTCGAATCATGTTTCTTGGGGCACCAGGTGCTGGTAAAGGAACGTATGCATCTCGAATTGCACCGCTATTCAAGATCCCTACCATTTCAACTGGAGATTTGGTTCGGCATGAAATAAGTACACATTCTTCGACGGGAAGCACCATCAAAGTAGACGATACTCACAATCTTTGCCCGTGATTCATGATTAAGCATCGTCTATTGTCAGGATTATAGTGACCGTGGCTTGCTAGTTCCGGATTCCATCATCATCAAGATGGTGAAGCGCTCGTAATAATTCTGCTAACGAGATCTTCTCACCATACTTCTTCTATCTAGATTAAAGCAAGACTCGAAGAAGAGGATGCACGAAAAGGTTACATTTTGGTAGTAAACATATGTGGTACTTGTGAGCAAAGCTCACGAACTTTATTTAGGATGGCTTTCCGAGAAATGTGGCTCAAGCAGAGGCATTTGATGAGGTACTGTGAGACGTCTTTGGATGATTCCACGTGGACAAACCTGTATATTTATGCAATTCAGATTTCAAGCTTGGATGTCGTCATCAACCTCGCCGTGCCCGAATGGATTTTAGCCGATAAAATATGTGGTAGACGGTAAAGTGATTCTAAACGTATGTTTGACGATAACTAAGGAGTTTTCATTTCTCTCGAGTGTTTGCTCCGAATGCGGTGCTGGTTACAATGTTGCGATGATTCACAATGGCGAGTTTGACATGCCACCTCTCTTGCCTCGAGTCGAGGGAATTTGTGACAGATGCGGAAGTTCGAGCATTGTGCAGCGATCGGATGATAAAGAGGAGGTTGTGAAAGAGCGGTAAGTATATACAACCAGAAATTGCCACATTGTGCGGATTCTCATGTCAAGGTCCTACAGCCTTCGTGTCTACAATCAGGAAACTTCTCCTTTGATCCAGTTTTACGAGACAAAAGGTATGCCTCCTTGCGTTGTTTGAGGTACTCAAGGCTGACTTGGCACTGCTTAAGAAAACCTTAGGACATTTCAAGTGAAGCGAGGTCTTGCTGACCTGAATGACTTGATTGCTTTGCTAAAGCATGAACTCCGTATACATTAGATTTTGCATTGAGCAGCTCTAGTATGAAAGTTTTGGCCGTCATCTGATTCCGAATGAATGGATAATTATTAAGCAAGTCATAAATCGAATCAGAAATCTGAATCTGAGAATCTATCTGTTGGTGCAAATCAAAGAATGCCGCATCATCGCGCTGGTCCTTTGAAACAGCACAATAAGAAACATAAAACTGGTAAACATGTTTCAAAAGCAGTAAAGGAGCGTAAATGCGGTGGCAGAGTTGAATCTTCCACAAAGAAAGCACACTCTCAATCGAATAACATGATGCAAGCGAATAATAAGCAGATGAGATTGCTGCGTCAGAAGCAAATACGTCAGCATAAGAAAGAGAATCTCCTCTTGGATCGTCGATGTGGTACATCTAGCTCTCTTTGCCCCTGTTCTATCTCAAAGTAATAAGGCTGTGCGTTGAAGGCGGTGGTAATCGATCACAAGCTCCTAAAATCGTCGGAATTATTGGACTGAGCGATACTGCAGACACAGCACAAGTTCGCAATTTCATTTTACAGGGCGCCGATGAGCTTGAGGTTCCAAATTCGGTCAGTAGTATTTCTCTGATAGTCCTTCTCGGTTCAATTGCTCACTTTGGGAATATTGCATCAGGAAAGTTTGCTGACAAATTGCTCCGTTGGATATTACCATTCGTTCAAACAAAGCTTATGCGTCGTGGATTGTGGTAATGACTTCAATTACTCTCTGGATACAGCCAAGGTACGTGTCATCACCGCAGATACTTGTGCCGAATATCTCAATATTGCTCCAAGGTGGCCGATATATTGTTGATGGTGCTGCCAGTCAGTGAAGGCACCCTAGACTCTGGAAATATCACTCGAGAGAAAATATTATCAGCAGTACGGGCACAAGGGCTCCCATCTGTTGTGGGAGTTGTTCAGGGATTAGAAAAACTGACCTCAAAAGCGCAAACAGACTCTAAGAAATATGGGCAACGATTTTTTCAAACTGAGTTTGGAGAAGCTGTCAAAATCGTGTACCAAGACACAACACTTATTCGCACTATCCTTGCGATGACACCTAAAGTTATTTATTGGCGTGAGGCAAGATCATATATGCTCGGTGTAGCTACTACTGTGACGCCAAGTTCTACGACAACAGGAAATGTGACTTTGGAAATTTCTGGGTACCTTCGAGGCAAACCATTATCTGTGAATCAGCTCGTTCATATTACAGATGTTGGTACATTTCAAATGAGCCAAATCACCGCTGCCCAGGTGGTCCGGAAGAAGTGCCTGGACGATGATATGAGTGGCAAGTCTGACATTTGTGCCTTAGGGAATCTGGAATGCGAGGTTCTGGCCCTTTCTAATCCAAAATATCAAGAAGATTTGAGATACGAAGCAGAGTATGATCCTTTCGCTGCTGAGCAAACTTGGCCCACAGAGGAAGAGCTGGCTAACGCAGAAAGTGACAAACGCGAAAACAAGCAGCGTCTGGCTGGTGAATTGTCAGAATATCAGGCTGCGTGGATGGTCTCTGATCCAGAGGACGATCTTGATGAAGAAGGCGATAAAGTAATGGATCAAGATGCAAACTCGAGTGAGGATGAACTCCCGGTAGATCAGTCATTTTGTCGGGTAAAGTCAAAGAAGTCCGTCACCGATGAAGATGATGACGATGACGATGACGATGACAATATGTCGGTGGATGAAGAATCGCCTGCCGTCCGTGCTGCAAAACTGGAAGCATACAGAGAGAGGAAACGGGAAGAAAAAGAGCAGATGGAGTTTCCAGATGAAGTAGATGCTCCTAGCAATATGGCTGCTAAGACTAGATTCGCTCGATATCGAGGGCTGAAAAGCTTGCGTACGAGCGCATGGGACCCAAAAGAATCTCTTCCGACCGATTATGCGCGCTTATTTCAATTTGAAGATTTCGCGATGGTCCAACGTCGCGCAATCGAACGTGGGAAAAACGCTGAACAGGCAATACGAGCAGAATATCGCCGAAAAATGCACACTTCTCGATCCCGTGGAAGCTCGATTGCTTCCGCCATGGAAGACGTCGACGATTCGAGTAGGAAAACACGAGCATCTTTTACTGAATCGGAATTTGGAGAATCTGGTTACGTTGTTTCTGGAATCTTTGTGACTCTGCAGATCCCAGAAGTTCCCATGGAACAGCTACAAAAGCGACTTGCATGTGGTCCGCTTATTTTGGGATGTCTGCTCAAGCACGAGAATCGACTATCGGTTCTGAACTTTTCGATCCAGCGATCCGCATTGTTCACAGATCCAGTCAAGTCAAAACAGGAGCTTGAATTTCATGTCGGCTTCCGGCGATTTCGAGGAAGACCTGTTTTCTCCGACCAGAATCTCAAAAGCGATAAGCATTTACTCCAGCGCTTCTTACCGCAGAATGGATGGAGTGTTGCCACTACATACGGCCCAACTACATTCCAACCAGCTTCAGTGCTGATCTTCCGAGCCAATGGGACCTTGATGTCAAACGAGCTGGTCGCGTCGGGTACCCTTAAAAATGTCAATCCTGATCGCATTGTGCTGAAACGCGTCGTTCTGACGGGTGTTCCGGTCAAAGTAAAAAAGCGGAAAGCAGTCATTCGCTACATGTTTCATTCCGCTGAAGATGTCCGATGGTTCAAGCCTGTTGAATTGACCACGAAACAGGGCGTTAGCGGCCACATTAAGGAATCATTGGGGACTCATGGCGACTTCAAAGCTATATTCAACAAACCCATCAAGCAGCATGACACAGTTTGCCTCGTGCTCTACAAACGCGTGTATCCCACATTCTGTGAAGCCTCGTAGCGATATAGCATAAGCACTTTACATTTAGTGTATTCCAAAGTTGCAATTTGTTTCTTCGTTCGAAAAAAGGATCTCTCATCTACGTAAAAGCTCAAATACATATTGGCTGGGTTGGATCGATTTGAAGTACTATGTACGAGGCCGCTTTTGGTCGGGTAAGACATCGTTAGCATCGTCGTCCACAGATCTAGGGCGACGTCTTGACGGCTCCCTCACTACAGCAAGGCTTTGTTCGCACGTTGGGTTTTCGGGATGCAGCCATCGAAATAAAGATGAAATCACGAATTCTACGATTTTTCGTTCCAACCCGAAATGAACGAGTAGCTCAACAAACACTTCGCGAATCTCACGTAAATTTCCATCGACCACAAACTGACGAAGGTGAGCAATCCATCGCCCAGACATTGTATGAATAAAGTCGATACAAGTTTGACCAAAGACGCTCACTCGTGTGACTGACAGCGAGCGCACAATAAAGTCTATCATCTCCGGTGAGAATGGACCGAATGGCCGAATCAGCTCATCCACAAAATCGCCGCTGTCTTGATTCAGACGAAAACGTGCTGAGATTGCTTCCGGTATACTTGCCTGTCTAAGCTGCTGCCGACTCTGTTCCAAAAGCGATTCACACCACGCACGATTCGATCCACGCAATAGAGGTGGTATATCTAGACCGCTTTGTATCCCTTCACCAATGCGAACGATCATTTCATGAACGCTCGAGGGATTACCATTCAGCAGCCCATATAGCGTGGACACAGAGATACCACCAAACAATCGCTTGAGGAAATCGGCAAAATTCCAGTTCCTGGTCGCATTTACAGGAGTATTTACAGACTGCGTCGAGTTGTTCTCAGCGTTGGATTCTGAAGCTGGCAAACGTAAAATAGGATGAACATTTGCACGTGAAGCCGGAGTTGCTGCATTTGATTCAACCGCGTCTGAACTGATCAAATCACCGACCCAAGCAATTGGCCCTGATGAATGTATCCGGTGATTTGCTGCAAATGTTGATAATGCAGTGGCGGAAGTTAAAGGAGTGAAACCAGGAGAGGTTGCTGAATAGGTGGAATGACCCTCGATAATACTACGCAAGCCAGCGCTTATTTGTGCGGATGTGGCCGCATCTACCGCCAAGTAACGCGACCGACGAGAGCTGCTTCTATTCGCTCGACCTCGAGCATGATTCGACCGACGAGTATGTAATCGTCTACTTGTACCACGAACTGCGGCTGAATCAAATGTTGCTGACGATCTGGTTGGTGATTCACTCGATGAATAGGTACCTCGTGACGGAGCATTGAGAAATAACAACTGAGCCATCCGACAAAGTGATCGTGTGCCATCTCCAAAACTTTCGAGAGTGCGAATCGCACGCATTGTAGATATCACAATACGAGGATCATCCGTGCGAGATCGCAATGTGTCAATGGCTACCGGCAACATATTCAGTCGATCTTCAAACGTATTAAATAGATTTCGTAGACGTTCGAAACGGGTTTGTAGAAATGTGATGTTAGGATACGACGGAGATGAACAACTCAGATCACGATGTTCCATACTGCCAAAGCCGTAAGCTACACCACGTGACGTTAGCGATTTGATCAGACTATTTAATCCACTAAAGTTACCTGCATTTTCAAGGTTGGAGGAGACCATGTTGAGTTGATGATCAGTACGAGATTGCAATCTGGAGATCGACGAATCACCTAAAACATTGCGCCTAAATATTCACCAAACATGTGAATCAATATATGAGACACCGACCTGCCTCCTCTGAATGAGGATCGGACGCTATGGCCATTGTGATCGTCCCTGAGGCCGAATTCGCCGAGGCTGATTGACTTGCATTCGTTTCAGAAGATCTCGCAGTATTCCCACTAGCCCGGGCTGAAACATCTTGAAAGGGAATGATCATTGATGCCAACATCGATCTCAAAAACGGTACATCAACATTTGATCCTGTTGGGACTGCGATTGTTCCCATCAGAATACGATTTTGTCCTTGATTTAGGTGTTCATGATCTGCAGTACTTGGAGGAGATTCTTCACGATGCAACTCCGATGTATCTGCTTGAGTAGCTTCTCGCTGAGTATCTTGTTCGGATACAATATTTGATGTTCCTTCGGCTCGTACTACCAAATGAAGCACGTGACCGTCTTCCAATGCGTAGCATGATATTTTCTTGTCATTTTTAAGAACTTTCCCTCGAAATATCAATCGCTGTCGACTGCTACCAACGCCCGTTTGAGTCGCAATTTCTTCTTTAATTTGTGCGACAAATGCGTCATTGAGGCACTGTATTTGATGTGTCTGGTGATCCAAAGTACGAACTTTGAGTGATATCATATAGTTGGGCACGTTATCATTCGTATCAGAGGAAGAAAGGTGAGGTGAGGCCGTCGTCTCGATTGAATCTGTCTCCGTAATCGGCGCAGCATGTAAGGATCGTAAGAGATTGGATGGAGCTGAGGATGATACTATTATTATATCTGCGCTTTCCTGAGCAGCCGTGTTTCTAGTGGTTTCTGTTGCCATCATATCCATCGATAAAGTCGCCGAATCGTTTTGTTGGAATTTCAGAGTATCTGCTGCAATAATGTACACCCCATAACACAGTAAATCGCAATATCAAACAACGACTGCATGAAAATTGCAATCTGTAAGCGATTATTAATAGAATGCGCTCTTTGCGTTGTTTTTGAGTAGTTTCTAGCGTAACTCGCTGAATTGAGCATTCAGATCCGTTAGTGTATGATGGAGCCGAAGTTTGCTGCTGAATCAGCTTCCAATGTGAATGTATGCATACGCATTCGTCCTCCCAACTCCCGTGAAACGCAACAGCTTCTGAAAAGCTGCTTTCGCCTCACTAATCCTCATAAAAAGAGTATTGAATTAAAACCTTCATCGGAGCCTTCCTACACACAGATTACCGTTGGGAAAGATCGAACCTTCACATTCGATACGATTTTGGGAGCGCAAAGCACTCAGCAAGTGAGTTGCTTTCCTGCATGCTATTTTCAATCACTGATGCTCGATGTTTGCGAAGGATGTCTATGATTTCTGCGTCCTACCGCTTGTCAACAGCTTTCTCGAAGTACCTAAATTCTATCCGATACATCTTTTAGTAATCTTAGTTCTTCATCCTTGCTGTTCTATCAGGGATACAATGCCACTGTCTTGGCGTATGGTCAAACAGGAACGGGAAAGACATTCACGATGGCTGGGACAGGAACTAGTACACCCGAAAGTAGCTCACTCACGGTTCAGCACGGCATCATTCCCCGTGTAGGTAGCTAAGGACTGCTTTGAACTGGCAATAATCGAGCGTTTTCAACCTTAGATCATCCATCGCATTTTTGATACGATATGTGAGAAAAGCTCGGATATCGAGTTTCGCCTGAGTGTGGAATACATTGAGATATATAATGAAGAATTACGTGATCTCTTGCACCCCGATACCACTTCCAAGGTACTACTGATGACTACATTCAATTAAGCGGCTTCAGTAGCGCTTCTTGTTTCTTAGTCTGCATTTGTGTACGTTAGCAAATCAATATTCGCGAAGATGGGGACGGAAAGATCGTTGTCGCAGGCGTCAAGTCGGAACATGCGGCCACAAAAGAGGATGTACTTCGGTATTTTTTGATCGGAAGTGCGTCTCGGTCCACCGGAAGCACGCTAATGAATGATCAATCCAGTCGTTCTCATGCGATATTTAGCCTGATCCTACATCAACGTCTAAGCAAAACCAGTCAGTGTAAATCGTCCAAGTTTCATCTCGTTGATTTGGCTGGATCCGAACGTTTGAAACGAACTGGAGCCGTCGCGAATCGTCTGAAAGAGCTTGTCTGTATCAATCAAGGCCTACTTGCGCTGGGTAATGTGATCAGTGCACTGGGTGATGAAAAGAAGACTCGAGTACAATCACACGGAAATCATGTTGTCACCGGTCACATTCCGTATCGTGATTCAAAACTAACTCGAATGTTGCAAGACAGTCTTGGTGGAAATTCGAAGACTTTAATGATTGCATGTGTCAGCCCATCGGCTCGCAATTTCGAGGAGACGTTGAATACGCTCAAGTACGCAAATCGAGCGAAGAACATTCGCAATCGGCCGATTGTCAATCAGGAGACTTCACCTCCCGTTCTCCCGGAGAGTCAGGAAAATCTCACGAAGATGAAAAATGAGATCGCAGGCTTACAGTTGAAACTTAAACATGCTGCAAGCAATTCAGCCTCGAGCCAGCGACCAGAAAGTAGCAAAAGTCGAAAGGATGGTTCGTCCAGATGGAAGATGAAGTACAAACAGCTCAATGATGGCTATCATTGTGCATTGGAAAGTATCGAAAGTATGCGTTCGTACTCTGTTGAGGCTGCGACAGCTTTGGTGTCAATGGAGAAATACATCATGCCTTTGGGGAGGGCAGTACAAAAGAGTTTAAATGAGGTGGTAAAGCTCATGAATAGTGCCATTCAAGTTGCAAACATAACAACACGCGGAGTATTACCTTCAGCAAGGAGCTCCGAAGACCAAATTGAGAAAGAATGCACCAGTATAGTCACTGCGTCAATTGACCGAGAAAGCTTCGAACGAATCAAGAAAGAGCTTCATATCGCCAAGTCGGATCTACAGCGTGACGAACAGATTTTCGAATTGAAAAATGAGGAAATCAAGAGGCTGCAAGTCAATCTCAACCACGCCAACACTGCTAATCAGACCTTGGGAGAACGTATACAAAAACTGGAACAGAGCGGTCAGCTGTGGGTGAATCCAAGGTATCGGAACCTCAACGAAGACGATGGACAACCCAATGCTCGCAGTATCAACCTAAATGAAAGTGAAGAAGGAGAAGCACCCGTCAATCAAAGAAGCACCCATGGTTCTAACAACTGTTCATCACGAGGTCTTTTTTCAGCTCGAATTGGTTCAAGTTCTAGCTCTATTAGCGAAGAAGATCGCGTCCTTACGGGTCAGGAAGCACTTGTGGATGTTCAAGAATTAAATTTTGTAGCACGCGCCTCCACAGCTAGAAAGTATATCAATTCTTCTCCGGGTTTTGGTACAATCGCGCCCAAGTCTCTAGCAAAAGCGCATGAAAAAGTGCTGGAATTGGAAGCATTAATCCAGCGCTTACGTCACAAGCTGAAAGATCTACAAGATCAGCATGACAAAATCATACGAGAACAAGAGGAGAAAACTAGGGGATGGCAGCTTGAGCATGAGCACTTGGCCGAGCATGCCAGGGAAGCCGATCGGATAATTCAAGCGCTACGTATTGAGAATGCTGCGATGCGAAGTATGCGGAGCAGTGCTATCATGAACGTGGATTCTTCAAGCTTAGAGAAGAGCGCTCAGGATCGAGATTTTGCGTCAAAATCATCGCCCTCAGACGCATCTATCGACCGTGGTGAATGCAAAGAATCCAGCTTTGTGGAAGACGAGCTTAGAGGACATCCAGATGACTCAGAGATTCTGGAGCTATACGATACTTATTTGGAGCAATTGGTGGTCTTACAGCTGGCAAAAGACGATGTTCTATCGCTACTGAATGAGAAGACGAAAACAGAAGGCCACAAAATGCTAGCTTCGAGTCGTAAGAGCGCTTTGGAATTGCAGCATTTACGTCAAAGTCTTGTTCTAAAGCAAAGTATCAGCGAATTGTGCGTGTCTGTATCAAATATCCAAGAACAAATTCAGGTAGAATATCGGAGCCTGGAAGAGATCGCCCGCCTGACAAAGCTTAAGACTCGCGCAGAGCGCAAATTAGAGCAGCTGAAGCTTCAGGAAGAGGAAAATAACTTCTTGAATGAAATGGAAAGACAAGAACTTGGAGATCTTGAGGAACTGATTGAGGATTTGAGCTCTCACATTGCATTCCAAGATGCTGAATTGAGTAGCGCCCGAAAAGCTTTGGCTGACGTTGAAAATGAAGCGAACTCTCAAGATGTCAAAACCATTGAGGCAATGGTGACTATGCTCTGCTCCAAGCTCGGTGCGCGAAATAACAAAGCCACAGCGATATTCATCCGTAGAAGCTTGGAGGAGATCTCGCATCTCCGCTTGAAATTGAGCACCTGTATGAGCCAAAGCAAGACATTGGCACAAGCTGTTCGAGAACGGGAAACGGCGATGAATCAACTTGATGCTGGCTTGCAAGCTGCTCGTAAAGAATTTGATCGTCGCCTGGATTCGCAAATCAAAGAAATTCAGTCACTCAAATTCCAGCTCGCAGCTTCTGAAAAGAAAACGGAGCAATTACGTCAAGTTGGAGGAGCATCTACATCGAGTAGATCGATTGTGGATGCAGATGGTAAAGGAAAAGACGCGTATATCGCAGATTTGGAGAAACACGTAGTATTTTTCAAGATCAAGGCGAAGGAACTGCAGGCTCAGCTACAAGCTTGGCTTCAGACTGGCACAAATACGCGAAATATGGCGCTATCCGATTCGAATCAGACCCATCCCGATGAAGAGGATATACAAACAAACGGCCAGGAACGATATGTGAAGCGTATCAGTCAACTCGAACAAGCGAATGAAGGCTTGATGCAAGACTTGGCCACTGCAAAAATTCTTTTGCGAAGTCAGTCGATTTCTGCTTCGGGTTCTCCAGCAAAAATAAACAAAGCTTCTTCAGTGATTCGTGTGATGCGAAGTGAGCTGCGAGAAATTAAACCGCGACCACACAGCCAACCATTTGGGTGATGCGTAATATGCTGGTTGATAAACGGTACGCTTGCGATGAATAAACAATGATATGAAGTAGAATACTACATCGTATCAATGCTTTTAAAAATCTACATCACATCAATATTTATTCATCGCTAAGGTTGATTACCAACCTCCATGCGAGTACACCCCCCCTTATCAAGACCCATTGCCAAAAGTTCATACCCTTTATATCCCGATAGCTATGTCTCGTACATAATTTAGTCTTCATCAATTTATATCTCCCGCGCATTTGTCGTTCGTGAACAAAGGAGCAGTATGCGTACGGGTGCGCGCATGAAACACGCCCGAAAGGAAGAACTACGCGCGTATTATGAATTGCATTCAGAGCTCACACAGCATGAGCGGCTGTATGGGTGAAAGTCACATTCAAGCTAACAGTTACGCCGGGCAGAAATATAATCTGGATGCCTCTTCAAATGTGACTGTATGGAATCCAGAGGGCAAGACAAAACGTACCGCCTCCTCTTTAGAACTTGAGGAATATTTGTTGCTATGGATTCGTCAGGGTAAAGAGCACAAGCTTCCTTTCATCACTGGTGCAACGATTTGGGCGAAGGCGGCCAAGATTTGTCGCGAGCTGGTCAGAAGTGGCAACTGTCAAGACACAGTCAAGCGGTGGTAGTCTGGCTTTTCAAATTTCAGAAGCGCCACGGTCTGATGTCAAAGCGCTTGTTTGAATAGGCGGCATCTGTGAATCTGAATGGAGTGGAGAGTGGAAGGACAGCACGGAAAGAGATTACACTGGGTTACGAAAAGCGTGACGTATTTAATATGGTTGAGACAGCTTTCGTCAATTGTTCCATGCCAGTCAAGTCTATTACGAAAGATCGGATCGCAGGAAGAAGCACAATAAATAGAGGTAACGGTCGTTCTGTGTTGCAATGCAGACGGAACTACAAAGCTGCCACTTCTTCGTTGGATCCGTAAAAGAAGCGCGCCGTTTTCAAGGATACTCCGCTGAACAGCTTGAAATGCAATACGAACACACAGAAAAAGGATGAATGAAGTCAACGATCTGTTTGCGCTGCCTGTCGCAGCTGAACGAGCAGATGCGTGTTGCTGGTCGACAACATCTCATCGCACTAAATAGACGAATCGCTTTTGAACGTGAAGCTCCAGAGATGCTTCCACTAAGTACGACTGTGTTTCTACAGCCTCAAGATGCGAGAATTAACAGCTCGTTTTAAAGCCAGATTGCCAAAATTTAGCATCGCCATATTGCTGACCGCTTTGTTGATCTTCTCGAGCGATTGCCAGCTACGACTGAGAGATGCAAAAAAAGAAAATTGGCACTCATTTCAATGCTGATGTGCTTTCCGCTATACAATGCACTGAGTCAAATGGTTCTCTTTCACGTGCATGAGCAGACACAAAAAATATTGGATGATGATGTATGAGCTTGTCGAGAGCTCTCTCATAAGCTCCAAACTAGCGCACTGACGCAGAATTCACTCGGGATTTAATTTGTTTCATCTTTGAAAACAAGAACAGAAGTATACTCTATGTAGGGGCGTCTCTATATGAAAGGACCCGTCATCGCGGAAAAGCCATTCGATACAGACATATCCCAGACGTAGAACCAGGCGATTTGGCGATTCTGTTCCCCGCAATGGTCTCATCAAGTAATCAACAACACACCATAATGATTGTAACATGTTAGCTGTCGTAGTTGGCATCTTCTTGATAAAGTCAGGGCGTTATATGACTTAAGTTTATAGGGTTCTCTGCGCCTTATTACATGTGAATGGCTGACAGGCCTTTAATAAACATTTGGGTAGTAAGGAAGATAGTAGTCTAGTAAAAACAGATATAGAATATTCCGATCTGCCATTTACTTTACACTGATATGAATGACTACAGTCTATGGGCAGTTTCTAATTATAGCTGACATCAACTATCATTGTAAGACAATAAAACGTTACGTCGGTTGATGGTGTCAAATTTGTAGAGCAAATAAGGCTACAAGGTAGAAAATCCAAAAGGCCCCTCGATGCTGTTGTGCCCTGTCAACAAGCTGAAAATTGAGCTCGATCCACAGATCAAAGCAGATGTAATTCGGAGCAGCAAGGAGAAGTCGCATCATGTGGTGAAACTTCGAGAAATCTTTATCCAGTATCCGGAAAATTTTCTTGTTCGCTTTAAAGTGATTTCTTGTACAATGATATGGAAACCCAAAAAAGAACTTCATCCATTCTCCGGGATCCTTACGTTGGAGATTGTTTGCACAAGTAAGCTTGCGGCCATTATTGTGATTTGAGGTAGACTGCCGCATACAACTTCCATGCACAATTATATCACCAAAATAACGCCCCCTTAGTATTGTCCGCCCCTATTTTCATAATCACATTTCACGAATTATATAATTATATTATATAGAGACGGTGGTATTCTCATTGTAAGAAAGTAGGGAAATGTCACTGCTCGCATAGCTGCACATGAAGCTTTGCACTTGAATGACTTTCATGCACAGCGGCATCTTGATCTCCCCTTCCATTACGTTTCCCCATCTTGCTCTCTGATCAA
>CACSLJ010000420.1:0-19168 GCA_902706625.1 Albugo laibachii | reverse complement strand
TGAACCTGTAAGTTTCAGCAGGTGAGCCAATGACCAGATTTGTTTGTCACAGGTCAAGTGCGCCCGCACCATCCCGCTTCGCGAGCGAAAAAGGCGCAAATCTCTCTTGCATACTGTATGCATGCTCTAGTAGTTTAACGAAACAAAAACTACATTCGCTTATACTTCTACCTACTTCTGCTCAAGCTCAATTCTCACTTCCAACAACAGACATACACATTTGAAATGAATTCAGAAAACAGCAATGATTATGACGATAACGTACACAAAACGTTTCTGCAGCCACCAAAAGAGCTTGCTGGAGTTGAATTTAGTTCTCGCGAAGCCATGGAAGTGGCATTAACGAATTCGCTGCCACTCAAGGCTATGGTATTGTAACTAAATCATCCTACAAGCAGCGTAATGGAAAATCTACGGTCTTTTACAAATATGATCGGGGTGGCTCTTACCGCAATCGTCTTGGCTTATATGAAGAAACAAGGAAAGGAAAAACATCGACGGCACTCGTCAATTGTCCTTTCATTTTGAAAGCGAAGCAGGATAATTTTCACTGGACCTTCAGTTTGATCAAAGAGGATCACAACCATATGCCATCTACATCCACGAGCGCCGATCCTGTCCATCTGAGACTCGTAAAAGAAATGGAAGAGACAATAGTTGGATTGTATGATGCTGGGATCCCAAAAGGAAGCATTCAAACTTGTTTGAGAAGAAGGATCACGAACTTATTTTGCCTAAAAGCAAACTGAAGAATGTCCGCCAAGCTTCAAGCTATAAATCGTTAGATGGTCGTACACCGATGAATGTCCTTGCTAAGGAATTTCGCGGTTTGGAATTCGATGTGGAAACAATCGTGAACGACTATGACGGATGTATTTCTCACCTTTTTTCGCCCATCCAAGATCAACAGAGATGGCTTGGAGTCACAATGATGTCTTTCTAGTAGACGCCACTTACAAAAAAAATGCATTGAAGCTTCCGTTGTTGCATCTCGTTGGATGCTCGTCAATGTATATCACATTTTCAGTCGTATTTGTTTCTATGACAAACGAGAGTCGATCTTCCTACTCTCTAGCAATGAACTTCTTCCGATCGATCTTTAAGGACAATGCTCCTCCGAGAGTTTTTGTTGTTGATCGCGAAGTGGCGTTAATTTCAAGCATTCGTGAGCACTTTCCTGCTTCCCACATTCTTTTATGTGTATGGCGTATTGAAAAAAACACTGTAAGAAAATGCACAGCATATTTCCCAAATGAAGAAGGTTGGAAGGTATTTATGAAGGAATGGAGAGCAATCATGTATGCAAGATCGGAAGATTCCCTTAGTGAACTCTTGAAGTGTTTCGAATTACGTACAGAAAGTGCAATCGTCAAATATATATTCGACACATGGATTCCCTACAAAGAAATGTTTGTTAGTGCATGGACTGACCGCATAACGCATTTCGGCCACACGATAACCTCGGGAGGTGAAGGCGCTCATCGTATGCTGAAGTAGTACATGCCAACTGGCATGAATAACCTCCTTTTATGCTGTGAGAAGCTTTACTTGGCGATTGGTAATAATCATGCAGAATACGACGTGTCCCGGCAGCGTCAGCAAATGAGAATATGTAATTATGCACAGCCCACGCCTCAGGGGATGATTTTTCAAAATATCAACCTGAAAATTTCTCATTTCGCGCTGAACAAGATTTACGAACAGCTGAAGCTCGCCCGTCAGCCGCAAAAAAGTGAAGAAGTAAACTGCACGGGATTTTTCAACACGGTCTGGGGTCTTCCCTGCTCACACAAACTGCGTCTATATCTGGATCAAGAACAAGACTTGCAGTTGAGCGACATTCATTTACATTGGCACTTGGCTAAACCCCAACAATTAAAACCACGTTTGTCGCGACCGGATAAAATTCTTTCAATGGTGCTTGACCAAGTTCGTTCCAGTTTCAGGGCCTTACCAGACCATCAGCAGATTGCGACACTCGAAGAGCTTCACAGACTCTCTCAGCAAACTCCAAAAACTCTGCAAGAGCCAGTAATTGTGCGCTCGAAAGAAAGGCCTCGCCGACATATCGGATCGACGCGACGCGATTTATCAGGATTTGAGTATGTGGAAGTCACCCAGAAGACAAATAAACGCTCATGTCAAACTTGTGGCGAAAAAGGACACCGCTCGGACTCTAAGAGGTGCAAGAAAGAAAATCCAGTGCTGAGATTCAGTCGGATGTCTGGGTTTAGATAAGAGATCAGATTATTTTACTTTAGGCACACCGGAATGTCCCTTAAAGATATACTAATACATAGGTGAGTCGTACTCTATAGCTAATTCGTTCTACGCAATATCAAATGCTGTGAGAGCTAAGGTAAACATGCAATCGACCAATCATATTATGTTGCGTGACTATTACCAAATTAAATGCTACCGTCTGTGGCAATAGCCAAAGCGTCTGTGGCAATAGCCGCACCCCATTTGTTCTGTGGCGATTGGCAAAACCGGTTTGGGATGCGTATGATCATTTTAGCGATCATAACTTTATCTCATGTCTTTCCTCTCAAGTCAAGTCCCACTTTGAGTGATCGTAACATTGGTTTCATATCGGCGGCGACTAGTCTCGGTATCTTCAACATGCATTGTGTCCGTCATATCATTGGTACGTGCAATATTGTTTTGTTTCGTCACGATCTGGATATCTATGATATCACTGACCTTTGGCGTGTTGACTTCTCCACTTTAGGCAACATGGGATCAGGCAAGACCTTACGGCTCGCTATCAGTCACGACACATTCGTGTGGGCTGCCAATGCAGCTACGACTGAAGCTGCTTTCAATGACGCAATCACGAAGCTCGGACAGGTCAGCACAAGCGCTGCGACATATTTGCGTGCTATTCCTGCTGCGAAGTGGGCCTTATATCCCCAGTTCAAGGTTATACCATTGTATGGATGGCGTACCACGAACTTTGTAGAAAGTGAGCAAGCGAAGAGTCTCAGGTTGAAGCCGAGACTAATGCTCCCTTTTGAATTTTTCAAGGCGTATGGAACGATTCTGATGGGCGAGACGTACTATCGGTCCAAGCAGCTCAAAACGTGGGTAGATAAAGGAAGACGTATTACTCCAAGAGCTGAAATGGAGTTCCAGACTCGATTGAAGGTAGCCGAGGAGTACTCAGCTGTATTTAGTTCCGACGATGTTGCCTTCGTTGCACGCGTTACATATCCTCTGAAGCGGCGACGAGTCGATACTGTGACGCCTGAATGCTCGTGTGTGACATGGATGCAGTTGAAGGTCCCATGTCGCCATATTCTCGCAGCATTGACGGGTCCAGAGAGTCCACCAGTGATATCAGATTTAGTCAGTGACTGCTACAAAGTTACGACATTCGAAGATACGGTCGGATCGCTAGAGATCCCTGAATAGAGCACTCTCACATCCGACCTTTCGATCTTACCGGCAAAATACGTTCGTCAGGCAGGCAGGCCGAGGAAGAGGCGCATCAAGTCACGCGATGAAAGTGGACCGCATAATCGCAAACCGTCATAATCGAGCCACTTGCCGCATTTCTCAAGACAAGCACTGAAAAAATCAGGTTGTATGGGTTTTTTATATTGTAAGGTGCATTCTGTACAAATTCCTTGAGCTGTAGTGTAATTTACCATGCCCAAGTGTAAACAAACCGATTAACAATCAAACAAGTGTGTTTTAAACAAACCGTGTCACATTTTGGTCAAATTTTCAAAGCGTGTCACCTTTTGGAATATACCCTAAGAAAACGTTGAAGTGTGGACCACGCCAGTGTTCGCCTCAAGCTTCCATTTTTACAAAATGCGCGTCATAGGCGGTGCTATCATTTTTGGAAGGCTCTACTAGTACCGTATACCGCCCTTGTTTAGCTATATCTGACAGCCATATTTGAAAGAAAACAAGTCCTGCAAAAATGCATGTGCATTAAATTATGGGGGCGACTCAAGTTGTGCTGGATAATGTGGTCCACAATTGTTTTAATTCAGAATGTGTCCGTATGGGCAGTAATTTTTGCTTAAATGTGCGTGTGAAGTCGATAGAAATAGTCGCACTTGACTCCAAGCGTGCTAAGCGTGCTAGTGGTTTGTTGTTTATAGAGATAATCATCAACAGAGAAGGTGGTCCTGTTTATCAGTAAAGCCCGGTGCCGACCATGACTTACGTGTTTTATTGCATATCTAGCTCAAAACTACTTGTCAAACTCATTGTCTGAGTCAATCTCTCCCAGCGTGGTGTCCAGCAAGCTGAGTCTCGCCAGCTCACTCACGACAAAGCATGCAGATTTGTTCTCGTCTCCCACTGCCGTGTGTGTTGTGCGATACCCGCCACTGATAGTTTTAATAGAAATGTGATCCCAGGCGGTGCGGATCCAATCGGCAACGTTCTCGCGCTCTGGCGCTTTCATTTTGAACGGCTCGCGGAAGCGCCACTCTCCAATCTGTTCACGCAAATTGTCGATCCATTGCGCGTGAATCTGGTCCTTGAACGGCTTCATCCAAGACGCATCTGCCGGTTGGCAGACAGAAGTGTAGGCGGGAGGCACCTTCAACATGATAACGTTGATAGCTGTAGCGTAGTCGCGTACTGGCTGCGTCCAATGCCCGCTAAAGTCGTCGAGCAAGAGAAGGACTGGGACGCTTATGTCAGGACGCGAGCTGAAATACGTCTCGAGAAACTTGAGCTGCAGGTTGAAGTTCCACCACGCTGTCTTATTGCCGTACACGTGCATCTTCGTGCGCTCCTGGATCTTTTGCATTCGCTTCCACAGCCGGACTCCAAAGCCATTTCGTTGCACACGATTCTCTTCGGCAACTAAGGGAATCTGGGACGGGGCAGCTTTGTAGACGAGTTTAGGTGGGTACTTGACACCGTCTGAGTCAGCGAGCAGCATGACCGTAACACGGTTCTTCTCTTTGCCGCTGCAGCGAACCCAAACAGTCTTCTCTCCTTTCTTTGTGAGCGTGCGAGTTGGTATGTAATTTTCAAAAACAGGCTGCAATACAGTAGTATGAGGGACGATGAGGCAAATGGTGAACAAACGGATAAACACACACCTGTTTGCTCAGCGTTGTAGACCTTCGAGACACCAAGGTCGCTTGCCATTTGCCGCACCGTCTTGCCAAAATCGACCGCCACTTGGTCAGCGTAGGCGGGGGTGCTCTGTCCTTTTACGTGTGTGCGCGCGCATGATGAATTTATGTCGGTTCTTAAATAACTTTAGCCAAGTGGTTGAGGCTGTGAAGCTTGCTGTCTCGCTCGCTCTCGCCACATCTCGCGCTTTCAGTTGCACCATCGTGGTGGTAATAGGCATGACGAAGCCACGCAGCTCATTCACCCAGATGACGATAACACGCTCATCGTCAGCAGACAAAATGGTTGCGACACCGAGACTCCGAGCTTTCTTCTTTTCTGCTTGTACAGGCGACGCACACACGCGTTCGAGCGCCTCTCTGTCTCGTATCCACTGATAAATCAGCTTCCTTCGACTCTCAAATGTGCTGCAAGCCAAATTCGGATAAAGCTCACGAATGACCGCAGAAATGTCGCCAAGCTCTTTGAAGCTTGCCACGACCGCAAGTTTGTGACGAGCGGTGAACGCAGTGCGTGCGTTCTTGTTCTGTAGCCGTCCGGGTCCTCCCAGTGAATTGCGAGCCATCACGTTAATGTAGACCACTCGATTACACTGATCAGATAGCGTGGTGAACATCAAACAGGAACTTTCCTATTTTTTCTGTTGTAACTAAATTCGAAAGACCATGTCGATCTAAAACGGTAATTGGCTAATATTGCATTGTCCGTTATAAAGAAAGTCAGTAATAACTAAGGGAGCCGCTAAGGCCACAGTCCAAAACTACTACGGCCACAGTCTAAAAGTATTGTATGACCTTCTAACATCACAGATTGGCCATTATTAATTCTTTTTAGGTCACGGCTTAGGGTTGAAACTGAGATAAGGGTTAAAACTTAGGATAAGGGTTAATTAAATTGATAGTCTAATTGAAATGATCATTGCTGCTGATAGATATACTCAACTTGTCTCCGATTCCTCTGAAAGGACAATCGACAAGAACGCTGCCTTGACCCTTCCACAATCTTACAACTTCTGAAATCCCGTGGAGATCTTAATCTACGCCCACACGATCAAATTTGTAGTGAACAACGTGTCCTCCATCTCGTAGCTCGTACGAGAAATTAGTAGCAATAGCGGCTTCAATTTTTATATTTATCTTAACGTTCATGCCACCAGCATGAATATTGGCAATTACTCAGGCAAAGGTTTATATTTGATCTTACACTAATGATCATATTAGTGACCCTATGTACAGTAGTTTAGACTGTGGCTGTAGTAGTTTGGGCTGTGGCCTTAGCGGCTTCCAATAACTAAACAAAGGCGGTATGTACATTGCGACCACCTATAAGATGGATTTTAGGGTACGTACAGCACTCTGTAATTGTGCATACCGGTCACAATTCCGAATTTGCAATGTATTCATGAGAAAGCATAAAGAATCTGATGGAAATATAGCTGCCGTCACATTGATTTTCCAATTTATAGCGAGATATTAACGTGGTACACTAGTGTTGTCGTAATCTGACCAGACCTCACTTATGGAGTGTTCGAAACGGCACATCCAAGCATTTCGTACAAACAACTGCGCTGGTAGGTAGCAAAAAGAATAGCATTATCGTTTGTAGAGTACACCTCCGATGGCGGCTATGCTTTTCTCAGAACATTTCTTAAGATTTCTTTATTTTATACTTTGAAAAATTGTATCAGCCTTAATTCTACTGGACAATCGTGGTACATGTGTTTAAATATTGCCATTGGCCTAAGAACTAGTATAGTCGCTCTGCAATGTTATGCGTTTATAGAGTAAATAGAAAACATTGTCGACGACAATAGAGTAATGTTGCAGCAATTCCAAGAAGTAGTATGGGTATATCGTGTACATATTGTTCGATAGGGTCCCATTAGTCAACTTCGCGATGAACAGGCTTTGGTATCCATTCGTCTGGCTTGTGTTTCGAGACTGGGCACTTTCTGCTATTAAATTAGACTCATTGAATATCTCTTTTTCAGCAACAGCATCAGAAGACTGCCAGAAGTGTTTATTGCAATATGCAGGAGCGAATCACATGGAACAAATACAATCGTCTATGAAGCAAAGCGCTATATATCTGTCGTTTTGGGCTGTAGGGGCACCACAGTTTTTCACAAGAAACTTGATGAGTTGCTTAGGTTATCAGCTATGTTCTAGGTTCGATTTCACAAAGACCAATGCAGTTA
Source organism: Albugo laibachii (assembly GCA_902706625.1). Taxonomy (NCBI): domain Eukaryota; phylum Oomycota; class Peronosporomycetes; order Albuginales; family Albuginaceae; genus Albugo; species Albugo laibachii. Next base: position 11,862 of record CACSLJ010000420.1, on the reverse strand, counting down.
TCATGACCGATGGCATAAGTGGAGAACTATCACTTCCCTCAGCCTATTACGAATCATACGAAGTCAAACCAAGTTCAAACGACCAAATTCCAGTGAACCTATACAATGCACAGAAAAAACGCGACACTGGCATCCCTCCTGACAGCGACCCCGCACACATAACAATTTTAACACCGGGTCGCTGTGTGTACACACAACAACGCCTGTACAGAAACACCAATTCTGCTAGTGCTTTATGCGAAGCATGTATCAAGAAAGCCAGTGAATTGGGAAGAATTGAAAAATATTTTTTATATCAGAAGCACCTAAGTATCGTTTATGTGATCTATGCACAAGGTCTTAATCAGTTCAAGAAAGCGTGTCTCACATCAGGAGTTTGCAAATGTCCCACTGCCTTACTGGAAAAGGACCTTTGTGACCTATTCAGATTTCGAGCGTCATCACCATTGTTTCAGAGGAGAAACTCTGACAAGGTTCCAGGAGTAGAAGAACCATATATTGAGATATCGACCTCAAACAGTATCTGGTCCGAAGACAGACGAAGAATACAAACGTTTCTTGCGATGATTTTGATGCAATCGTTCTGCATTGTGATCCAATGAGTAGATCATCGACGTATAGTGTAACCAGCAAGAACGGTAACAAATTCTGCAACTGCGAAGGTTCGACGTTGCTGGGGATGTCTGGCTGATTTATACGAGGGAATGGTTGTATTAGACAAGATCGAATCAAGCGCAAACGAAAGACTCAACGGAGAACATCTCATCTTCATCTTCACCGAAATGGAATTAAATAATGAAACAAGCCAATCGTGTAAGAATGTGTGTGGTTTAACCATAATCAGCGAAACTATATGCTGAACTCGCGTCATGTGGATAATTCGCCTACCACCAATTACGTTTTGAATCGGTGGAAGCAAAATTACCTGTACATAAGCAGAGTCGTGAGCCAATGCGTCGTCGCGCTTTTTTTTGGTACAACAAATAATCGAGAAAAATTTTACTTGTCTCCAGTACTTTCCAAACATAGTATATTGGAAACTATCAGACATCACATACTTGGTGAGATTGAATTCAGAAAGCGCTATTCACTTGGAAAACTTCTACAAGAATGATTTTGGCTGCTTATCTATAGAGCTTATGCCAACGATTACGTTCACATTTGAATCGAATCAAATAACCTCAGATTTAGCAGTGGACTTGCTTCTACATGAGAACGATTGTGATTTACCGGAAAGTCACTGGATAGCACCCGCAGCTATTCATACTGCAAATGTGATCGTGGTCCAATGGCAACTAAGAGATGCAGGTTTTTCAAACGTGAATAAGTTCAAGAATGCGAAAGATACAGAGGCTTGCTTGAAGTGCCTCGCCCTAAAGCGCAAAGTTGTTTTCATATCTGTAACAAAGCGATACGTATGGCTGGTAGAATCACACATGACATTACCTACCTGTGACACCTGTAAATTGTCACGCAGGGGCGTTCATTTTCCATACAATCAATATCTTCGGCACATACCCGCTAAAAATGTGAATAAATACTTGATATTTGAAAGCACAAAGCGAATGAGGACAATGAACGATGATGGTGCTCAAGAGCTGAAATTACAGCGAGCAACATAGTCCAGTCCAGCTATGCATAAGAGAAAATAATATCGAATCAGTATGTGGCAGCCGAATCCGAGTAAGGATTTACATTGGAACGAGACTGTGTGCTTTGGTTAGGAGAGACAAATAACACAGTACGTAAAGCATTGTTAACACGCGTCTTACCTCATCATATTTGTTGGAAAAACGGATCCTTTCTTTCATTTGTCAGCCCAAATAAAGATGTTAACGTCGCTAGAGACGACGGTAGCGACAAAATAATTCTTATTGAGCGACGCTGCCTGAGACATCAATCGGTGGATTTGAGAAATAATACGCCATTGGTAAATTAAAATTCAAGCTGGCTCGAGTGTTGCATAATTCTTACGCCAGGTCAAGCTGGGCGAGCTGGCTATGCTTATTGCATTATGGCGGAATGCGTACAGTTGACAGCAAGATAATAATCACACAAAGCAAACCAATGTTCATACAACCTGAAAAAGAACAATTCCTTCACAATAAGGGAAAAGGCTGGTGAGGGCATTGCTTGCAATATCCGATATTTGATATTAAAGAATGTATCTGGCTTTATTTGCGTTCATGACTTCATGTTGCTGCACGGCATTCCTCGTGTTTACAAATCTTAAAATCAGCTCGCTGTTTTATTCATTAGTTATCTTGTAGCATCCTCCTGTAAATTGGTGCCTCGTTAAAGGACACTATAGAGGACTCAAAACAATAATTTCCGGCAACGAGTTTGACTTCCTTCAACTTCAGAAAGACACGCTCAGTACGAATATTCGGCACTTATCAGGAATTTTTTACCCGCTGGTCCGTCCACAGTGATTTGGCATAGGAAAGTCTAAGCGAATCGAGATCTGTATATATTCAGTAAATTCTGTACACATTCCCGAATTGTCTCTACGAACCTACGAATACGTGTGTCTCTACTACGTTAACATCTTGCCAATATTATATTACAGCTGTGATAAAGGGCATTGAAGCGGCGAGAATTAGCCAACTTGGAGCTTCCCATCACCAACAACTCCGTCACGTCCTCTGTATCCACTATCCCACGCACATCAGAAACGAAGAATAGGGTACAATATGTAAGACTGCATTCCTCCGTCAGCACATCCCGACAGGCCGTTGGCTTTGGCCACATTCTGTTCTAACGAGAACGAATCTAGAAATCAGAGCATTATGGTCCAATATTTCCCATCGAACGATGTAAACTGATATTTATATATTTAGTGGTATATGGTAAACAAAATCTTCGTAAAGTTTTGTTCGATCGAGTTACTCGAAACGCAAGGTGGATGATCCATTAGTGTGCATAGACGTGATCATCTGTGCTAGAAAAGGAGCAACCGAAAGAGTAATTATCTTGTCGGATGAGGTTGCAGACCCATCACTCGGGCTATTAGGAATAGTGTTTGTGGTCACGATCGTGTCCAAATCCTCGCACGCTATCAGCTTTTCAACCGCCTAAGAGAAGTACACGCAAATCGCTCTTTAGTAGTCAGCCCTAGTAAATCACGCGACACTAGAGCCTCTCACATTAGAAGAGAACCTTCCATGGACACAGAATGCGGAAATGGTTCGAGCCCCATGCTGCTTTAAAACCTTTGCCGTTTTCATCAGCGTGTCACCAGTGTCAACAAGATTATCCACGATAATAGCGTCCATTCCTTTGACATTTCCCACAAGTTCACCAAATGGTTGATCCAGGACATGATGCTTCCGGATTACAAACGCGACAGGAATGCTTTCATCCGTTTGTTGTGACAGAATGTCACTGAATAATACTGCGCGATTTACCGCCGACGAATGCGGAGCAACTACAACCGGATTTTTGAGCTGCTTTTCTGCAAAATAATAGGAGCCGATTGGGTATGCTTGCAAATTATCCACCTGTATACAAATCACACGACAGAAATAGATATTTAGCTTCTCATGTTTCGTAGAGAATGAAGCTCACAGGAACAGTTGGCCTAAAAAATCCTTCAATCTGTGCGCTATGTAGATCTATAGTTATAACATGATCGACACCCATAACTTGTAGCATTTCGGCAATGTCCTAACTCGTGCATGAAGTCACGATGTTATACACTAAACAAAGTTGCACAGAGTAAACTTACCGCTGCTGCAATTGGTTCTCTTCCTTTGTGCATTCGGTCTTGTCGACCATATCCTACTCCAAAATTTTCTTTAAAAAATGTGGATCTAAGAAAGTGTGGAGATTTGACCGTAGAATGGAATCACTGTTGTTATACTTTTGGCCCAAGATCTCCGCATTGCAGAAATCGTCAACAAGAGCTCCACAATGCTATCGAAATCGAGAATATGAGCTTCAATCAATGCTGATACTCTAGATATACCGGTCCACATTCGTAGTAGAGCATATAACGTAAACTCGACACCCGCGTACATTTTCATCGATTACAATTTTTGTCTCATCATCGACGAATTTTCCAATCTGCATGGAGTTCAATGACACGCCGAGATAATGAGCAATTTCATCTGCAAGCGGTGTGTCGGAGCATTTGAAAATTCTCAAGTCTTTGGCCGAAGCGGGGTTCATGATTCCCTTGTAAAGATACCAGCGTTTGGTAGTGGAATCTAGTCTACAATGCGCTTCGCTCTTGATCGATTGAGACACCTCCGCATCGACTGTATCTGATTTTGATTCTCCTTCAGACTCGCATATTGTATACTTCCTCTTCATAAGATAAAATCTGTGCGATAAACTCTCTTTTTCAAAACCATGCGTTGCCTGATCATGGTACGTGACTGCGAGAACGCTCGCTGCAAGTAGAAATGGACAGGTAGCGACGATTCGTCGCTTGCTTTGGTATTTCCATCGTAATGAGCGACGAATTTGCTGTCATTTCTCTTTCAGGAATTCTAGAATTGTCCCATGAGATGCACATAAATGGCTTACCGTCCGACAAAACGTCATTATTCCTTTCTCCACGTTGAGCCTGCTGCAATGATACATTATGCAAACATATAAGCCAATCAAAACGCTACAAGATCTATCCGAAAATGTGGCGCTCGATGTCATTGAGTTCTCGAACTCTCAACAAAATCAGTCGCTGCCGTCTCAATGCACATCGACTACACTTGCGAAACAACTCCACCGACGCCAATGAGCCTACCAAATCGAAATTTACGGGAATTGTCGCTGCCGTCGCTCTTAGCGCTCCGTTTGCATTGCTTCTTTATAGCAAACAGTATCCTGATTGGAATCCACCACTTTTACACAAGTATGCATTTTGGAAAAAGATACATGAAGCTCTGCATCCGTACTACAACGTAGTGTCGCCTCTAGCAAGAACAGACTCTAAACCTCTGGGAATAGAACTATCTCCGACGGAAAAATATCCAGTTAGCGAAAAGCTTAAGAAATCTAAGAACAACTCTGAAAACGCTTTGAATCAAACGTCAGCGGGTGTCGAAAGTAAGGATGAGTACGATAATTCGGCCCCGAAAGATGCAATTACTTCCGAACCAGCTATGGTTCCTGTCGTCGAGTCGGCAGTAGAGAACCCAAATGACAATGTCAAAGAGTCAAAATCGCACGAAGCAAATATGACAGCGGAAAATGCCGCAGCCGAAGAGATCATTGACCAAAAGCGCCAAGAGATCGACTTATTGACAGAGGCGATTACCGAATCAGCCGAAGTGTCAGAATCAAATGAAGGCAGTAAGGCAGCAGAAGATTCAGTCGTGAAAGAGATGATTGACCAGAAACGCCAGGAAATCGACTCATTGAAACAGTCGGTGACCCCATCAGTATTATTGGAAGCCACCGTGGAACAAATACACACAGTCAAAGTATAGTATTCCTGGTTGTAGTATTATGTAGGGTTTCAGTATCGCTGACTACGCTTGCTAGGATGCATTAATGTCCGAAATGAAGCAGGAAGTGACCACCGCAAATGAGGAGATTGAAAAAAGCTATCTACAGGACATCCAGGTACGCGTTTACCCTCTCTCTGTGACGTTGCCACTTACTTGTATACTTGATGATCAGGCTCTGGATGCGACTGCTTTGTCCATTCGTGTTGCTCAACTTGCTACTGAGATGAAACATCGCACAAAATGGGAAGCCGTGCGGCTCATGGAGGCTCTCAAACGTATGGAAACTGAAGCAAAAGTGAAGGTGAGGTGAAGTTAGCGCTGGTTGACAAGCGGTATATAGACTTGCATGTTTGTATAGTGCGCCGATATGATCCAGCGTCACGTCGAACGCCATAAAGATATTTTACACCGTGAATTGGAATTGCAAGAGCGCATCCTGTCCGAGGAACACCGTAAAGATGCTGAAGAAGCCAGGGTATCGTTTGCAAGGGAGCTTGGGAAGAAATTACAATGCCAACGTCAGAGTCTCCTGGTACGTGAAGCTTCGTTGATTGTTAATTGAGTTGCAAGTTGATTGGGAGGTAATGATAAGGAGCAACTGCAGTCAACATTTGAGCGAGAGAAAAAACTTCTTGCGCAACATTACGACGAACAGCTTCGCAAGAAAGAAAGTGAATTGGATAATGTGGTCACTACCGAGCGCCACAACCGAATCAAAGAGCTGGAGCTGTACCGTTCTGAAATACGGGCGTTGAACGAGGTCTTGGATGATTCGTGCACATATGAAGCCCTCAGTCATCAGGTTAGTACTTTTTAGTGTTCTCTCACGCATCTCTGATTGGAATGGACAAGATACACAAAGCTTCTGTCGCCGCCTTATCTTTGTCTGAACGGATCGAAGCGGCTGTGCCATTATATAAAGAGGTAACTTCACATGAGCAAAGTCAACTGGGTAACGGTGATCGAACTTTATGCTGTTTAGATTCGTAAGCTAACTGAAATCGGCAAAGATGATGAATTCATTCACGAAATGGTCACAAGAATACCGTCCAAGGTTGTACAACACGGTGTTACATCTCTTCCAGAGCTACAAAGACGATTTAAAAAGGTAAAGGCAACAGGTCGTCGTGCTGCAATGGTTCCGGATGGAAGCGGAATGGCTGGCCAACTTTTCTGTACGGCGTTATCGTACCTGCTAATTCCTCCAGCTGGACCAATTGATGGTGAGGACGCTGAAGCCGTTTATTCCCGAGCCGATTATGCTATAGCTGTGGGGGATCTGCACCGTGCTGTGAAGGAGCTCGAATGTCTTTCGGGGGTCCCTGCACAAATATCCGAGTACGAGTTCCTTTCTTTGGGTTTATAGGCATGATATCCATTTCTGATTTGATGCATAGAGATTGGATGGAAGCAGCTAAGGCCCGTCTTGCAGTGGAACAAACTGCCAAAGTCATGAAGACTCATATCGCATTGCTTGCTGAAAGTTGCTCGTAGAACGCAATTGCTGTAGATCAGACGAAGCCAGTCAGTCATTTATCATGGGTCGAGGCGGTAGCAATGATTTGCCTCGGACATTCTTTTCTTTTGTGATAGTGCCCCAATCATTTCAGTATATGTCATCGGGCGTTATTTCACTTTCAGTCTTGATTTAATGATATGCTCAATTAACTACTCATCAAACTTTTTTGAATTCAAATCAATATCCATCAATTGGGTACTGATCAACGGCCAACGCTATATGCTATTTAGTCACTGTCAATGCTCCCGGTCCCTGTGCTAGTCTAGAGCTGCCAAAGCCAATATGTCCAGGACTGCTGCATTCACTTATATTCGACAGCGTGTTTTCGTTGTCATGTTCAGTGGCAGATCAGCTCATGCCAGCTAGAACGCCGAGTGAGCAGGTGTCATAGGAATATATACTGACATCTTTTCAGCTGTCTTGTTCCGAGAAGCGAGTGGTTTCGCGGTAGAACAGGTCTATCGAAGTTCTTCGTCCAATCGCTTCATAACCAAGCAGATTTCTCAGCTCATGGGGCAGAGTCCGAGCTCATGCTCGATACCCGATAGCAAGAAATAAAGACTATTGGTGAATTGTCTCGATCAGCGCCACACGTAGTGAGCTTACATGACCGCATTGAGCTTTCGAAGCGTAAAAGTGAAGGTAAAGTGTGACTTTTGAGTCGGGTCGCTTGTGTAGGAATGCGCAATGGCTACTGAAGGCTGCTTTAGGCTTGGTATTAACCTTGGAAGCAGATCACAAGACCTCAGTAGACCTCTGAGTAGCTCCGGGTGGCAGGTTTTTCGTATAAATTCATAATTTTTCAATGTCACGAACTCTTGGCTGGTTGAGAATGAAATCGAGAATCTAGCGACACCAATGTCCAGATCGCAATGTTTCTGGGTAAATTTATTCCAAATCAAATATTGATAGAAGAAGAAGTGAGAAACATCTCAAAATTCTTGTTCCTTTCGTAGCTCCATGGCCTCCATCATCAAGCGATCAAGTTCCTGGATAGAGACTTCTGCTTCAACGCTTTTCTTACGTGAATGGCAAGTACATTTTGAAACGGATCGTCGACATCTTCGACATGCCTGTGAAGTGCAAATTTGTCAGAACCAACGTCAAGCGTAGCGGCTGCGAGGTAGATCGAACGAACCTTCGATGGAGCATCGCTTCGCTGGATGCCGTCTTGGTGTATCACGATACTTTGTGAAAGGGCTTCTGCTTCCGTGACTGGAAAATCGCTCTCTGAATACTGAAAGAGCCCTAAGATCTGGTCTACCTCGGCAGAGTTAAGACCAGTGATTGCATGCACAGCGCTATGAATAAAAGTTAGCACATGCTACAAAAGTGCTTGAGAATCAATCACTCGTATAATGATGACAATGGTGGTTCAGCCCAGTTGTGCCGTTGCGCAACGGTTACAAAGATCAACGCAATACAGAGCCACTACAGCAAGCATGACTAACTCAAATTACCACCGATTGACAAGGAGAATGATGAGACAAACCTGCTGTTCGTCACGACCGTCGATCGTTTCGGGGAATTTAAGTGTCCTGACTATGAGACTCATGCGTTTCTGTGTCGATATGTCTGTGAATATTCCATTCCCTACCGGAATGCGGCAAATACTTCGGGCCAATATTGACTCAAATGCCATCATCCGTTCCACTTGAGTTCTCTGACGCAGTGGATCGCTTCCGTCTGTAGTTGACTCGTCGTTTGACAACACTTTGCCTAGCACAAGAAATTCTTGTGTCTGACGAGTGGTCCATGACGCAAATAAACGCCACACGTTTGAGAATAAAGAAAGCTGCTCGGTCGAAACGATCGTATCAGCCTCCTCATCTGAAGAATCTGAGCTGCAAACAGAAGAGCTTTCCGAGTCACTTTGACTTTCTTCGCTTGTGTCACATCCTTGATCTACTTTCTCTTCCTGAACAGACTTTGCTAATCGATTTTCTAGTCTCTTCGCGGCTTTTTCTTTATGAGCAGGGAATACAAATCCTTCGATCAAAACAGCTTGAGCGGCAGTGGGGAACTCGATATTTTTATTTTCGCATGCAGCTTTCTCGATGATGCGAATCGGTGATGCTGGTACGCTTCTCTCCAGCACCTTTGCCTCCACCGATTTGGACCATACACATTTCGTTCGGGCGGGAGCTAGACCAGTCGAAGGTGCGCACTCTTTCGGCACTATGCGATTAGAATCCCACGTGAAGGGGTTCGGATGTGCAGCGCCAAATACTTGTTGCAGGGGTGGCAGTAATTGTGGAGGTGTGGACTTTAGCTTTGATACATAGATATGAGCATTCTACGATCGCCATTGAGAAGATCAAATCATGAATCAATCCCTTTATGCAAGCACAGTAAAATGCACCTTGTTGCAGCTGTCCGAACAGAATTGGGTTTCGTTAGTAGCATCTTTGATGCTTTTGCGTTTCAATGAAATTCGATATTTTGCGGTATTCCTGTAAGTATATGCTTGATGTTGCAGCTTAGATTGTATGGTATGATTAGAAATGCAATGCACGCACATTTCAAAGCGCTGGTGACAGGATGGGAAAGCGCATAATCCTTGAACATTGCGCTCTTCAAAAACAGTTTTTAGATGACGCCTCTGGAGAAACTGCCTGCAAGCTTGCAGATAATTTTCAGGGACTCCAGGTAGTAGAAGCGTCGACATCAACGAGAAAATTTCATGGACATTGGTGCAAGATCCCGAATTTGCATCGCATCGGTTCATGGTGAGAATCGCTTTTTGACTGGTTCGTGCATGCCAACTTTTGATATAATTGGCTTAATATGAACGAATTCAATTCTATACTTGTAATAGAGAATCCGTCTGCATCATTCGAACAAATTTACATTAACCCTGCAATGTCGTCTCTGGTCCCACTAGAGACACTAAGCGTCTAACAAGCGAAAATTGCATCACTTTGTTCCAACAAATTCAAAAGTCGATATTCAGCACCTTAGTAGCAATAGCAACATTTGCACATATCATCAGTATGGACTTATCAGTCTCTCCTGAGTGTTTTGATTTAAATTCGTGCTCCTATACCCACTTCATTTGAAGGTATTTAAACTCAGCAGCCTTGTGTACTCGCTGGAATTACGTATCTTGCTAGCTATATCCGTTTACCTTTCCAACATCAGAGCATTCAGTCACGTCTTCAGCTATTATGTGCCATAGATGATATTTATAATTTAAATGTACGCCTTTACTCGACATTGATCTGCAATTTCTCAACTTGGTAGTCGCACCCTTGATTCTACAATCCGTTCGTATGCGCTTGTAGGTGAGAGACTTCAAACAAAGCTTAGCAGATCCGCGCTGTCCCAATCCGAAAGGAAGCCACTGTGGAATTTGTACCTATTTGATCTGTCTCATATTCAAACATTATATTCGGCATGCTTTATAATCGTAAGCAACAAAGAAGACTATCTCAGAGTAGCTAACAGATCGATTGAGTTTATACATGATAAACCAAGAATGTGATCTTTCGAAAACTTCCAGATTACTTTGTCCAGAAAACGGATAAAGGCGATTCCTTCGCACACTATAAGCTTGCGACAATTCAACAACCACGACAATGATTTGGACCATGGCTTTCCCACTGAGCAAATTCTGTCCATACTACCAATTCGAAAGCGTACTCGGGAGAGCATAGTTTTTTCGAAAAGCAATTTTTGTCATCTGGCTCCATTATACGGATACTAAGTAACAACCCCCGGATATACTGGCTGGAGATCGCTCAGCAATTTTGAGATTTATTAGGATAGTAGATTCGTCTGCACAAATAAAGCGAGGCGCTCGAGTGGTCAACAGGCATAGCGATTGCAGCATTATCTTTTACCTTTCTCCTGCACGCTTGTTCTACTGTTTCGAGATTATATTTCATGGGCAGTATCCTGTGACATCTATCATTAGTTCTTCCACTATTGCGATCTTTCAATGGATTTTGCGCCAAAACCTTCGTGATGATGCTCATATAGTGAGCATATTGCAAAAATTTCACTGGTGCGCTCATCCATCATCCATTTCTAATATTTCTAGGGGCTTGTGATATTTGAATGACGAAAAGTTACTGAAGGGCTGCCGATGGAATAAATAGTTCTCCTCACGTGTTGTATGCTATTGTAGGTTCTCACTTGCCCTCCATTGTGTACTGGAATACATTCGGTGCAGATTTTTATGGCGGTGATTGTGGTCTCGGTTTTTGCGTGGCAGAGTCTTCATTGCTGATAAGGCGATTCAGGAAAACACAATTGCTCGCACTTGATCGTTGCAAGATACACATAGTGATGCTGTATTTAGGATCCATGATTAAACATTGAGGAAGATTAACGAAAATAGCGTGAACCAAGACCTCCTCCTGTCTTTTTATCGGGCCTTCAATTTCTACACTATCTAGTACAACGCCTTAGTCGCCATCAGGCACCCAGTCATGGTGACAATGAATGATCTGTCACAGACTGTCCCCAGGGTTTGAAAGAGGCGCTATATACGTCCATTTCGTGTGTATATAACCCCGTCGCAGGTAGTGCACAAAACCCAAACAGATCGACCGCAAAGATCAACTTGCTTCTATCATTGATATATCGATTGAACAAGAGGCGTGGGATCGCAGCCTAGAGCCTCTCAAGAGCAATCAATCAATCAATTGTGTGACATATATCGTGACATCACAAGAATCGTGCCCGTTGTGACGTCATTGATCAGTCCAAAACTGGAAGTAACCCAAGTAATCTATTGTTTCAATTCCACGAGATACGCACATGATGTACCTAAAATCTACAGTGCGCGCCATTGGTTTTGGGACACTTCCTTTTTTTAGATTTTTCTGGAACGGCTTCACATTTTTTCATTCCGAAAACTGTGTCGTTTAGCTCGTTTTCGTGCGG
>CACSLJ010000419.1:0-19171 GCA_902706625.1 Albugo laibachii | reverse complement strand
GTGTGATACCAAACGCAAGCAGAATCATGAATGTGGTGCGAGTGATCCAATTATACTCCTGACTGAGTGCATCAACCCATCCGGAAGCTTTAATGCGATGGCAGAAATGAGCGACTAGAGATCTAATGACTAATATCGCCATATTGAGTAGCATCAAAACCACTTTGGCAATGTTGACAGAAATGCTGTCATTCTTCTCATCATCTGATTTTGTGGCCATTTCGTTTTAGGAATGTGTCATTCCCATCAAACAAACGGCTCTCAGGATACTTTTGGATTTCGATGATGGAACCGCATTATATGGGATCGTACACGACTTCATAATAGTTTTTCCATTTTACGAGTAGCTGTCAGCATTCTAACCTTATAGACTGGCTACCGGTCATTTTACATTGGATTTCCATCCTCCTTCAGAGGTTTAATGAGTCGTATCATCACGAAAGCATGGAAATTTGCAAATCACTGAACGTCTACAAGCTTTTGGATAGGAAAGCTATATTCGCGATGGTGGACTGCGTCACAGACTCCCACGCATCACGACACCAGTGCATAGCCTGCTGGACGTCGACTTTATAGATATCCTTCGTGCTCTTTTCTTCGTCGCCAATGACGCTGTCGTCCACGTCGACAGCGTGGCATCCCTGCATGCGGTGGAAGTATGCCTTGAGACACGCAATGACACCTACATCCATTGTCTGCAGGACCGATGTGGTGTTCGGTGGAAGCATCTCGATTTCCACGTTGCTGAGATGCTTCTCGGCGCAATGCGCAGAAGCGATGTCCAAGAGCATCAAGTCGTGACAGCCTTCTTTCGTCATGCGATCATTGAGCTCATCCAACCACTCCTGAAAGAGAGTGCGCGTCATCCAGCCCTTTTTTGTCCTCTTGTATTGCACTCCATGGTGCTCACCAGACTGCCGCCCAAAGCAGTGCGGTTTGACCGCAGATCCGACGAACAGCAACGGGAGCTTCTCTGTTTTATCGGCGTTTGCTGCCACAGCGACAGTCAAACGCTTCTTGTCGCTCTTCCTCCCTGAGGTGGCTCTGTGGAGATAGATTTGGTGGGCGGCTTACAGTAGTAGAGTGCTGTCTCGTCAAGATTGTAGACATCTTTCGCTTCATACTCGACAATGCGTGCACACAGCGCTACGCGCCTCTTTTCGACTGAGTCAGCTCAAGCTGAGCCGGATTCTCTTTGCGTACGCCGTGACTTGAGGTTGTGGCGACGCTGAAAGTTGTACAGCCAGCTCTTTGAAAATGCGAGCTCGAGCAAGCGACTGCGCATCGCCACTGACACGCTGCTGGTGACCAGCTCGTCTCGCACACGCTCCTCCTTGAGCCGAGTTGAATGACCAGTGATACAAATAACCCGCTGACTGCACTCCTCGATCCAAACTAATAGCGCGCGTCAAGCAGTAAGGATATTCTGGACGCAGGGAAGTTTGCATCATGGCACGGTTGCAGCAGCTCTGGGTGTGCGCGAAACCGCTTCAAGAGCTGAGTCACAATTGATATGGAAGGGAAAATCGTTCTTTCGCTCAGAGCCCGAGTTCATGCAGCGTTAGCGCGTCGTTGTTCGTGTTGTGCTGAACGCGCGTGTGTTGCTGGTCGATCGTCAGTCGCACGCGCAAGCGAAGGGGTTGCTTCATGTAAGAAAAGGGGACTATATCTATTTTGAGAGGTGATTAAAATTGATAGGTTTCACTAAGGAAGGGAGGCCTGTAGTTGATAGCTAGAGTTGCCACTTGATCCACAGTTCGACTAGAAAAACCAAACTATCTCGAGGTTCTTTCAACATCGCATGCTTGATAGACATAACACGATTAAAAGTATCTCGATCAAATAAAACAATACTTGCTCCGGTGTATGTATTAAAAATGTGCATTACAGCGCTACATCGACTGTATACGGCTATAATTTCAGGAAAGTATAGGACGACATCGTTTTCATTCCAACTGTTTGCGGTGCCACGCTGTTTTCGCGCCACATATTTTTACACTTGTTATATAGTTACTAATCTAGTTTTTGTATCTCTGCTCTCGAACATAACTTTGTTCTTAAAAGCTAAGAATAACCGCTTGATTTGGCCTCTCGATGGTGTGACGCACTTTAACTACGAATTGCTGTTCTGTATAATGGAATCTGTGCAAGGGCAAGATCAGAAAAGCGGTCCCAAAGGTACCCTTATAGAGGGGTCTGACTGTAGAGATAGTAGTATGGAAGAGGGCTGAAGGTGTGTAGAATTTCATATCTTTTCTTAAGGAGAAATTTTATAACTGTAACCAAATTTTCTTTTGGATTTTAGCGCTTCGTCGTTTCAGTAAAATAATGTAAGAAAAATAAGTTAGTCTGAGGTTTCCTCAAAGAGCGTATTTTCCAGTCGATTACGCTCGTCATCTCGTCCGATGAAATGTATCAGCTCTTCAACGGGATGCAATGAAGCACATGTGCGATGTTTTAGGCAGGGATCGAGGTTTTGGACAGGGACCAAGGTTTTGTATTAAATCGTCTGACTTTACCATCCGAAAAGGCTACGCGGCGGCTTTGTTTTTATCGATAAAGATAGGCTGAGGTATGAGATCTCCGACGGTAGTATCTGGTCGAAGGGGGGGGCTGCAAAAGCCATAAAGGGTTAATATTCAGCAACTGAAGGGTAAGTACCCAGCCCAGTGGCATGTGTGACATCTTGATTTGAAGGGAATGTTCGAGTACAATGTAGGAGACGGACGTCGCGTATAAATCCAGCAAATAGTGCCATCTGTACTACTGGAAGGCTGATAAGTCTGCTGTTTTTACACTTTCACTATTTTGAAGCACTTATGACAAGAAGACTTCCCTCATTATTGAATTTGCTACTTGCAATTAGGTGCCAATGCGATTCTATTCACTGCTCGGTTGCTGCCTCCCTATTTTATACTTCAACATTTTTTAGCCAGAAGTCGGCTCAAATCCAGTAATACGGAATCTGATAAATATAGTTGTGCCGCGCCGAGACTATAAGGATCACGGGCTGAAAGGCTCCCCTGCCACCCTGTCAACCCTGTCAACCATAACAAATTGTAAAAAGAACAGAACGAATAAGCGGGTCCTTTCTGGAAAAACGATCTGCGAAATACACGGAGAGTTACGAAGCCGTGGGTTTACATTGCAGGAGATGGAATAAGTATGGTATCTTTTCTTCAAAATATTAAAGCAATAAAAATCCTTTTATTCTTCTTCAGTGGAATTGATCCCTCCAACTTCAACTCGTTTGGGTGTAATAGTCCTCTCCTCGTTTCTCTTTTTGATCTTGACTTTCTTTCCATGTGATTGCATCCACTACTCTGCGGGTGTAGTGCTGGGGTTTATAAGATTCCAACGGCAGCGTTACTATCAAAAGTTTGGAAAAATCAAACGAATGAACCAGGCTGTCATGACGCACCTATAGGATGATTTAAATTTCTTATAATAGTATACTCCACTTCACACTAATACTTCGCTGAAAGCGCTACAAAAATAGAAACGGCCTTCCAGAAAACACAGCTAGAGCTTCATTTATGTATATATTTCATCAAGTTTCAACTCCTATCTCCCGTTTATTCAAAGCTCTTTGAGTTTCACCATCTTTCAGCGTCAATGGTTTGAAAATGTCTACGAGCGCGTTGTCTAAGTGTGTACTTGTCATGTAGACCTGCAAAGTCTGCATGTCTTTCAGCTGGATAATATAATCCCTCAAGAAAAAATCAGTTCTTCGCTGGCCTTGCATAAGATGCAAAACTCAATATATGATGATAGACAGCGATGGCAGTTGATGCAAACGGACTTTTCCAAGAGTGAAAATAGAAGTCGATTCGTCCCAAAACCTCCAACATGTTGTATTAGGAGGATGGAACGTGGAAAGTAATCAAAATCTTCAATCCGTCGCTCGACATCACACTCTGATGCTTGCTGTTACCTCAAGCAATTTCAACTATTTTTGATTGTGCAATATTATCAGACATTTTTGTTACAATTGGAAGGTGCGTGTATTCTTCTTCGAAGTTGTTCTTGGTTTTATGAACGCTATTTCCTCATCAAAACTAGTCAAATATCAAGAGGTAACTATGGAAATGTATTGCGATATAAAGACTTCGACAGCTTCGAGTGAAATTTTATCGTTTCCTGATGTACAGGCCTCTATTGCAGAAAGAATGACCATATCAGTAGCACTTTCAGCTTGGTTCAATGTTTTGCTTCTTACGAACAATGATACTTGCAACGGACCATTTCAGACTCAATTTTTCAGAACACTTCGGTTTTTCCTATCCGTTCATTGCAGCAGTTGTTGAGTGATGAAGGTTAAGATCAGAATTTCAGAATAGAGTTTCAACGAGAATCGTTCCATATCACTCACTTTTCTTCCAACGGATTCTGCCAATTAAAAGACCGTCTTCTATGTGTATAGTGGTCCATCAGGTTGACTCGGGCGTTGTATTGAGAAGGGACTTGTATTCATGACATCGAGTAGAAAATGTCACTGAGCGGATTTTTATATCAGTGACAAGTATCAAGGGTAATCTTCGATTGTGAACTCATCAAAGGTGTCAATCAAACTCTGTTCAAGAAGCACATGATCAAAATCGTGGCGCTCTCGGTCTAGCTCCTTCATTCGAAACAAGTTGCCGTACAAGTCGTGGTGCGCGATGTGCCATGGAGTTGGCTAGTCAGAGAAGTCTCCCGCCGCCATGGATTTATGTACCACTGTACAGGAATACCCTTCCATGCTAGTCCGACCCAGGAAGCAACTATTTCGATCGTTGGCGAGCGGAGATTGCCGCCTTTCTTGTAGTCGACTTTGTCGGAGCCTTTCCAGGCGTTGATGAACGACGACAGCTTCTCCTTGAACGAGCTGTAGATGCCGATATCCCCCGCTTGCAGGTAGGAGGTTAGACTACCAGGGATCACAAACACACCAACTCCTTTCGCTTCACATTTGGCCTTGGTCGCCTTGGAAATGTGCGCTCACATCGAGTTCCAGACCAAAAACTTCCCCTTGCCGTGTTCCAGGACTGTAGGGAGCATCATGTCGATCCACTCGCTGAGGACAGCACTGTCAACCCACGCTCGCTCTTGAAACATGACATAAACCGTGCCGATCTTCTGCATTTCGCTGCCTTGCTTCGTGACCTGTCAAATGACCAGCGGGGTCAGCTTTTTTCCTAGCGCACTGACAGCAAGCATAACTGTCACTCGCATTGATGCGAAGCTGGTCGATCTGAGCACAGCGTGGCGGGCTCCATTGAGATAAACCGTCTGGCGCTTGGGGTTTTCGAGATAGACCGCTGTCTCGTCCATCAACATGGCACGGGAGAGGTTCATGGACGGGTTCAAGTCGCCCAGGAAAGCCATGTAGCGGCGCGATCGGTCAGATCTTCGTCATCGAGCACGATCAGTTCGTGGTGCGCTGCAGCGGCAGACCAAATCGAGACGTGAACCCAGATAGTCACTTGTCAGAGGCAGCGAACTCTGGAGTATGGAGATCGGACGTCACCATCGCTCGAGCGGTCTCTTGAATCCACTTGCGACTGACCTTCTCTTTGTTGGAGCGGGAGTAGAGCACTTGGTCGAAGATGATGTCCTCCAGCTCGCGGAGAACGGGCTTCGAGTCGCCTCCAGGTGCGCGTCTTCTCTGACTCCCAGTTGATTTGAAGAGCGACCGCTTCTTCTACCATTGTCGCACTTGTGAACCACTGATCTTTCAGTTAAGCTCGTCACGGAAGTGCTTGAGTGCCCGCGTCGGAATGGCGTCGCTGTGCTCTTCGATTTAGGCAATAACTGCGAGCTTCTGTGCTATGGTTTTGGAGACTCTTGAGCTAGGCATCGTGATCCGGAATGAGCACGTATGCGAACATCTTGCCGCTGGATGGCTGCTATCCATTCGTATGTGTTTGCTGTCAGCAAGTCAAATTCCAGTCCAGAGCAGGGTCTTTTATTGAGCATAGTTTTGTCCTTTGTGGGCACGGATCTGTATTTCGGTAGGGTGATTTATTGGGAAGGGGCGCTTAATGGGCAGAAGCCGTTACATTACTCACCTTCTTTACTTTGATTGGCTAAGTAAGCTCATATCACTCACCTCGTTCATCAAAGAACAGGATATTGAATTTACGTGGAAAAAAGCTCTGTTTATATTATTTGTTGCATGTCTTCTATTCTCCTCTGCTAATATGTGTAGCTATCCCTGTCTCTGCCTTTACTGCCAAGGCTGTTCCAACAGGCTCAAAAAAATTCTGAAAGAAGCCGACCAGTTGATTCAAACATCCTTGCACGCCCTTGCACGCGCACTAGATGATGTATTGTCTCCACAGATGGCAAAGAAAAACATTGTCAAGCATAATCCTATATCCATGCCAAGATTCTTCTCCCTCCTACTTCTCATAGATTTTTTCTAAGGCATCAGCCATGCAGACTGCTACCCTTGGTTCAGACAATATGACCGAGGACTGTAGCCACCAGTACTGGTTAAAAAAGGCAATTTGGAGAGGGATCTTTCCACGCATGCAAAAGTCATAAAAGCAGGGATAAACCATGGCTGAACGCAAATGCCCAAGGCATTCACCAAGGCGCTCACCTCTGAAAGTATACTGCTTCTGGGTGCCTCCGAGAATCAGCAACTGATACCTTGCCAACTACCGAAGCAAACGTTGATCCTAGCTGCATATTCGTGATTGCCCGCTCTCTGGGCAAACCCACGAAAAAGAATCGAAGCAACAGTACGCAATAGCAATCATCGCGTCACGTCTGCCGAGGATCAGGTCACACTGCACGAAGTTGCAGAATGCGCGCACGACCTCCTGGTTTCGATATCACAAAAGAATTTTGCAAACAAAGTTAGAAGACATGCAACAAAGAAAAGAAACAGAGCTTTATACACCTAAAGTCAATAATCTGTGCTTTGCGGAGTAATAATTAAGGGTTTATAAGCAAAATATCCCAACTTTTGTGAAAGTAAAACAAAACATCCCAAATTCAAAAATAATGAGACAAAATATCCCAAAATTATAAAATATATAAAAGAAGTATCGCAAATGGGGTTATGATTTAATTCAAAGGGTGTTTATGTCGATACAAATGCTTATTATTCATCTCATTATGTACTATACAGTTATTGTTCTACAGTCATTGTTCTTGTAGGGGTAGCGTCTTTTGTTATGACCCCTTCCTCCACACAAACTGCATTTTTAAGAAGCAGTTCGATTGCTTTTACTCATTTGGAATTCACGTCGACGCTTCTGCTTTGGTCTACCTGCGCGCTGCTTCACAACAGATGCAGTGCAATCACTTTCAATCAGCATATCCTTTGTAAGTGGTGGTAACCATTCTGCTCCATAAAAACTGCTGGATGCTTCTGCAAAAGCAGAAATCCACCAAACCCATCCTTTAAGACAGTGTTCTTTAGCAAGACGGTTCTCGTGCTGAAGGAAGAGTTGAAAATGAAGACATGCTGCATCCATATCGTTTGGATACACACAATAAAAGACATTAGCTCTGAGATGAACTCGAAAATCCTTGGGAAGTGAGCCAGGATTATATACACAATGAACAAGAAATGATGTTGCTGTATAGCTGGTAATGCTACTAGATACTGTATCACGCAACAATATTTCGACCTGGCTGTTCATTTATTGTGACACAACATTCCCCTGCAACGGTTGTCGATGGTCTTGCAGATGTTCCGGTACACATTGGAACATGTATCTGAATCCAAAAATGTCTGGGCAGATTTACTATTAAGATGGAGGTTTCAACACGAAGAAGTCATGCAGACCTCCTCGGCAAGGATCTGTGTTGATAATCCTCGAAACGTTATCACCTTTGGAATTTTCGGAGTTTGAGCGGCCTTCGTTGAGTGACACACAAGCGGTGCAGAAGAAAGCGCCCGAAAGCAATACCGACCGGATGGGTTCGATGAAAGATGAGTGGATGAACAAGTGTTCATCCGGATTCTTGATGATCTAGTCCATTAACAGCAGAACTTATGTGTCATAGCCCATTCGGGTCAGCAGGTCATCGTGGCATGAAAAAACAGGGAGCATATTGTTGAAGCACATGATATGGAGAACAACCAAAGGAGATGTAAACCGCTTTGTCGGAAAATGTATACACTGCTTAGTATCAGATGTGGAACATTGTCCACGACCATTTGGTGAAACGTTGCAGAAATTTGCAGGTGACTAGGCCGAATGAAATCATCCATTTTGCTTTTTTATCGATGCCGAAGGGAGCAACACTTTCTGTTATGTGCTGGTTTAAACGGATGGCATGAGTGATTTTTCGGAGTTTTTAACTACAACCACAGCAAGCACAGAAGTGACAGATCAGGCCCTTCTCGACTGGATCAAGCGCTATGGGATAGTGCTTTGGCGGGTATCGGTTCAAGGGGTCTATCTTAAAACTGAGTCTATGCGACGGTTTCATAAGCCTAAGGGCGCTAACCATCATTCTGTGACGGCATAACGCCCGCGGGCGATTGGACCGATTACAGCTATGAATCGGCAGTTACTGAGAGCGACACGATCTACTTTATAGGAATGAAGCTTAACGATTGATAATTGGCCAACATTGTTGTGGTTATGCCAATCGTCGGTTATATACCTACCATTTACCATTTAGTCTTTTAGGTGGATTGGTTTTAATAACGGTATTTACGAAAGTACCCGCCAAGACGAAAAACAAACTAACTTTGCGCTGGTAAGGCCCTTAAACGGATTATTGCGACTCTGTATGAATGGAAGTATCAGATCTAAGAAATCCTGGATCCTTATTCGATCATTATACTCCATGTTACACAATTCAAGTTCTGCGAAGAATAATACACAGAACTGACCCAAAGTTTATTGTAGTATGTCACGTATACAACTCTTGGTCATTTGGCTCAACGGCTGATAGAATGCCGACTGAATTTCGACACGCATATCTGGGAGATATTGGTGCTGTGAATGGGTTTGAATGAATCCGAACCAGCTGGGAGACGGCCTTCATTATGTGGGAGGACGTTTCAGTGTTGGTCAAGAAATTTGTACAATGCACTCCTACAGCCGCAGCGATGTGAGCTTTTCCGACACTCGGAAAATCCCATGAAAAAGGGGTAAAGATGGGTTTGGTATCAGGTAGGATCAGACGATAAGTACTTTGAGTATCTTTCTAGATTTTGCGTATCTTTTTTTTTGTCTCAAAAGACTACTACAACTCACTCCACGTTTTGCAGTCGGAAAAACAGATCAGAAGTTTTCCCAATCAACGGTAACTTCTTGTCGAATGGCCCCTTCCGGATTCGGTACAATATTGTCTGGTAACAGCGCTGATCCATCGGTCAGAGCATGGGCAGTATAAACACCCGAATTACTTGCTCTACCATGTCATTTTGACACATTTACCAGGAAAACCTTGCTCGGTATATTGCATACAGCTTTGATTAAGTCGAGCTCCCTCCAGTAGTTCGCGTTTCTTTGAATGGAAGCTACTTCCTTGGGTTTATGTAGTTTGTTTCATACGATGTCCACGTTTATTCCACAGTACCGAACCGTAACAGTAGTACTCGCCCAAGCTGCTTGAGTATACCCAGCTGCTTGTTGCACATTTCTGTGTAATAATCTCCTACCTCAACCAACGTTAATTGTACAAGCTTCGAATTCGATTTCATACTTTTCACTCATCATGTGCTCAAATGATATCCTCATCAATCTTCAATCTGAGCCGATAGAGCTTTCAGGATCAGTTTCCGCATTAGAACGTGGGCATCAGGTATCAATTCCACGACAGCGCCGGCTTCAGCATTGTCCATTACATCGTTCAAGCTGCAAATAACCATAAAATCTCATTCATCGAAGAAAACGGTTGGCTCCTCACGCTTCCTCACTATCATCTTCGCATCTCATGGACCATTACCTGGTAGACGAGGCGCCAATTGTATCTCGAATACATCTCTATGGACTGATTCGCGATGCAATTATTCATCAATGTCTATTATCGGATCCTTAAAAAGTGATCGAGGCCCTTCCCAACGAGCTTTACAGTCAGTCTTTTGCATCCTGTATATGTCACTAAGGAGAATCTGTTGTATAATGTAGTGTCAAAATGGTACAAATAGACCTTAATATCTGAATATTTCGAGCTCGTACGACTCTTATGGTGACACCTTCTTCAAATGTACATGATTCATCGCATGAAGTGTGCAGTTGGCAGCATAAGTATGGAGGAGAACAATCTGAGAAATAGCCGCATGATGGAGATGAATCTAGGGTAGTAGCCACGTCACTTGACTGAGTACACAGAATGAGTTTATCATCCATTCTACATCCAGCTCTTCCCTCGAGTTGCTCCGCTCAAAGTATTTATTAGTGCTCTTTTCTATGTTCTTCCAGCGCTACAAACTGTAAATCAAACATCGCTAGAAAGAAAAAAACATCGGTTCTCAACTGCAAAGCGGCAAATGATCGAATAAGATGAGCAAATCAGTCTTCTCCTCGTATCAAAAGGCTTGGTGCCAGAGCAACCAGACCGACACCGGTTGACTTGCAAGTGGTCAAAGGCCAGTCCATGTAGGAGCTAATTTTTGACCACAGAAAAAGAGAGAGAAGTAAGAGATAATAAAGAAGCGATCTTTTGAAGACACAGAGGGAGAAATTGGTCTACCGCAGCTACGAGAGCGCGGGTGACAACAAAGAATCCTTTAGTTTGTTAGAGTAGTTTGTTGTAGAATTGCTTAGACAGTTGCTTAGCGATAGAATGAGCGAGCAATGCGATGGGAGGTTATCCCGGTACCGAGTTACGGAACAACAACGTCGAACAGTCAAGGCGATGCCAGGATCAATCCTGATGAAGATCCTCGAGGACAAAAATCAGGCCGCACAAATGCAGGATGACTTGCGGCAGAGGGTACGCATCTTGCAAGAGCAGTTTCAGAAACAAGTAAGTCTGAATGAAAAGCTCATGAAGCAGCAGCAGGAGTTGCTGGAGGCGAAGCAACAGGTAAGCTATACGGAACCTTTCCTGCATAAGCTGGCCACGGAGGTGGCACAGCGACTAAGGACCTGTAGCTTAGCGCGCTGGGTGCTATTCGAGATTCGGACGGGCGTTGGTGAGGGGGTCGACATGGAAAGGAGCAGAGAAGACGGACGAACGCTGGTAACAAACGACGCGGACTTGCCAAGACCGCCGATTTACAGAGGATCCACCCAGCGGAAAAAGCGACCGTTCATGGATGCTTACTTGGTGTATCAACGAAAGATCGACGTGATGAATCAAAGCACGGGTACAATATTCTTTGTCATGTCCGTGGGAGGTGCATAGACCACAAGGCAATGGTCCGAATCTGCAAGTACGAATTGTTGCGGGGAAGAAGGTCTAAATGAAGATGCCTGGAGAAACTACTTTCTACAGGCCAAGGAGTGCGAGACAACAAGAGTGGCTTCGCTGACGAAGACCTCTCAGAATTTGAAGATGAGCACAAAATATGATGCACATTCGCGGGTGGGTCATCTCATGCAGGAGTTTCTTGGGATGCTGGACAAGCTGAATAAGGAGGGATTCGAAGAGCAGGAGTCAAAGCTTTGCATCAAATTGCTTATAAAAGCAATTCGACCCACCGTATTACGACAATCCATCCACACAGAGCTGCAGACGCAACGAAACAAATTTATCGAGAAAGCCTACCGGAATTCGTGGCATGGCTCAAACCGCAAGCTGAAGCTTTCGTAAAATTCGAATCAGCATTGGACCACCATGAGAGGCGAGATGCCGAGGGACAAGGAAAGATCGTCTCGACACGTGCAACGGAGAAAAACAAGGAGCCCAGAGAGGAATCACGATTCAGAAGTCCCGTGGTAGCAGCGTATGGGAAAACAGCTGGGAGTAAGGGAACATATACTCGAGGAGGAGGTCAGCGAGATCACACTTGGAAAAGGATAGAAACGGTCATAAACAGGAGGGAGGAGCACGTGAAAAGTCGACAAGAAAAAATCGGATATTCCTCAAGTGCAAGTCGACAGAGCATGGCGTGTTCAATTGTGAGCAAGATAATGAAGAGGAAGCGCGACTGTTATGGGGTCAGTATCGAGAGACATGGACACACGCAGTAGCAGGTGTCTCTCTTGGGGGACAGCAATCGAAGTAGGCAATTTTACTAGATGCCCTGGTTGACGGAATGCCTATTAAGGTGTTTAACGATTATGGAGCCAACGTATCAGTGATTTCCGAAAGCTGTGTAAGAAAACTCGAAGGGATGTATACGGTGAGCTCGAGCGATAAGATTCAATTATCTAGTTTCTCTGGTGGAATAGAGGCTCTGTCCAGCCGCTCAGTACTTTCAATAGAATTCAACACGCCCAGGGGGCCTCTATGGCTAACAAACGTTTCATGCTGGATATTTCCCGGCAGTTTACCTAATGGTATGGGGGACTTGCTGTTAAGCCGTGGAGTTATGGAGTTATGGAGAGACTGGGATATAGCCCCAGACAATTGATTGAAAAGGAAAGGGAGACAAGTCCCGTTTTCAATCTGAGCGAGGAAATCTTGGAGAGCGGGAGATGCGCTTCGGTTCGCAGGAACCAAGAGGTGTGGTCTTCAACGGTACACTACGATCAAACCACGAGTACCGCTAGAGAACAGTAAGAAGTAATGGAAGCAGAAGAGGATAGGTGTTTCCCCCTGCTCAGAAAAAAGATGAAAGATGATTCAAGTAGGGTCAACAAAGTGCTCATGGAGAAGCTGAACAAAGCAAGAAAAAATGGATGCCCGGAAGAGATGCTTGGACAAATGAAAGATCTCCTATTGGCTAAACAGGATTGTTTCCGCTTAGAGCTCGGACAGGAACCACCAGTGGACGTCTCACCTCTGAAAGTTCGACTCAAAGAGAACGCCGTGCCCGTCCGATGCAAAGCTCGAAAATATACGAAGGAAAATCGGGTCTTCATGGAAGAGCATGTACAGCAACCGCTGGAAGCAGATGGTGTTCAATAGCACTGATAGTCAAGAAGCCTGAGGTGAACCACTTCAGAATGCTTTTTGACGTCCGTGGTGTGAACGAGCGTACCAAAAGAATGGTCTGGACGATGCCCATGTTGAAAGTGGTAATGGAGCATTTGCATGGTGCTGAGTGTTTTTTCGCGTTGCATTTTTTCAAGGGGTATTGGCAATTCTCTTTAGAGGAGTCGTATCAAGAATACTTCTCGTTTTTGACGGATACAGGTGTGTACACACCCACAAGAGTCCTCAAGGGAGGTAGCGAAGGTGTGTCCTAATGACAAATCATGTTGCAGAAAATGTTCTCAGAGCAACAATACAAAGAAATCCTGATTTGGTTGGATAATGTGCTAGGCTAAGCCAGCAACAAGACCGAGATGGTAAAACGACTGGAGGTAGTGCTGTATATTTGCGAGAAGAAAGGGCTAAAGCTCAATCCAAAGAAATGTGACTTCTGGAAGTCCGAAGTCTTATGGTGTGGAAAGCTAGTGTCCGGAAGTGGTGTTCGCCACAAACCTGACCGATTGAGAGCCTTGGAGGAGCTAGCGTGCCCGTTGAATGGAGGATACCTCCAGCAGTTTCTTTGTCAATGAACTGGATGCGTACTTCGATCCCGGGATTTAACCGAATCGTGCAACCACTGATGGATGTCATGGAGCAAGTGTACGCAACTGCGGGTGGCCGAAAGAAGTGACAAGTGGTCAAGGTGCCGCTTTCAAATGAGATATGGGGCCAGGAACAGCAAGCTGGCTGGAACTCCGCGAAACATGCATTGGCGTCGACGGTGAAACTGAGCCATCCCGATCCTTTTAAGCGTCTCATCGTATGCACTGATGCTAGCGAGCTGCATTGGGGAGCAGTGATCACAATCACTCACCATTATTATTTCTCAGCGGAACATTTAGTGGGGCAGCCAAGCGGTGGGCAATTGTGGAGAAAGTGGCCTTTACAATTATCGAAACGTGTCGCCGTGCCGACTATTTACTACATCACCCATGCGGATTTGACCTGTACACCGATCATAGAACTTAAGTTTTATTTTTGATACGCACAGTGTCCTATCAACGGTACCGGAATACACGGCAGACAAACTACAGCGATGGGCGCTGTTACTCATGGGATATGACTACCGAATTCACTACATTACCGGGGACGCCAACGTATGGGCCGACCTATTGCCACACTGGGGATGCTCGTTACCAACAGTATGAGCGATAATTCGGTTAAAACCACCAAAGTCACCTGCATTGGACGATAAGTTTGTGTGGCTGACAGAGCGAGAGATTCGGATTGCACAATAGAGAGCGACAACAACCGCATGTAATTAGAAAGCAACGCCGGACGATCAGGGTATCTACCGTAACGATACGGGAACGATATGTATTCCGCCGGACGAGGCTGAGCTCTGCCTACGACTGTGAATCGTCGCGCATTTTAGACTGGGTGGGCATCGGGAGATCGACGCCTCCCTAACAGCAATCAAACACGTTTTTTGGTGGCCAGGAATCACCAGCGACGTGAATTTTTTTGTTCGTCGCTGCTTGCATTGTGCTAGCACTACGTCAACTTTGATTCGAAGACCCTTGGGAGAAACTTGGTATGCGGAGAAACCGAATGAATTGATCCATTTCGATTTCGTGCATATGGGGACCGATACAGGAAACACTACGAAGCAATATGTGCTCGTCATCAAGGATGATCTGTCGAAGTATGTATAGCTGTCCGCCACGGAATCAGCCCATTCGCTGGATGCGGTGGATGGATTGCTCGCGTGGTTTTCAGCGTTTGGCATTTGCCGGCGTTGGGTATCCGATCAAGGAACCCATTTCAAGTGTGTTATCATTGCGAACTCCAACGTGCATTGGGGGCCGTCCATCATTTTACCACTCCACATTGTCCTTGGGATAGTGGATCCGTCGAACGCGTGATGCGAGACCTACTGAAATGTACCCGGGCTTTATTGAGCAAATGGCGCTTGCCTCCACATGATTGGGAGCAGATTTTACCAATAGATCAATTGGTATTAAATAATTCACCCTCGCCAAGTATTGGGAACGTTGCACCTCTCACGGCAATGACTGGGATTGCCGCCCGGAATCCAATCGACAATATTTTGGTATCGTCTACGCCCCTGCTTGTTTCGTTGGTGCGCGAGATCCAAGCGAGGCAACAACGTGCGGTGTCACAGCTACGTAACAATTTGGACGCATTGCACCGGGAACGGGCCGACCATGCACGGGTAAAACGTAGCAAGCAACGAAAACGAGTCCGTAACCAGACGAATACCACCATGGCGCAGTTCGCACCTGGTGCTTACGTCTTATATACAGAAGTTTGGGCAGACAGCCGTCCCAAACTTAAGACGCGTTGGAACGGTCCGGTGGAAGTCTTGCACGCCATCTCAGCGTGGATCTTTGAAATCCGCAACTTGTTTACCGGTGAAACTCGTGAAGCGCATGCTTCCCACTTAAATTTCTATGCGGACAAGGAGTTGAAAGTCACCAAAGCTTTTTTGGACGCTGTGGCCCATAACAGCGAAGGCCATGTTGTCCGATCTATTGTGCATCACCAATGGGATGTCACGACGAAGCGACTTCGGTTATTAGTGGCGTGGCGGGGACTCGACCCCGCGTAGAATTCTTGGGAGCCAGTGGAAACGCCACTCCAGGACGTAACGGTGCTACTCAAAACTTACCTACGCAAACATCGGGAGAAAGATGAGATTAGAAACCTCATTGTAGACTTGAAGCTACACGTGTAGGTCACGGTTTTCAAGTGGGACGTGTGGCCAGAGCAACCAGACCGCCGCCGGTTGACTTGCAAGTGGTCAAATACCGGTCAGTGTAGGAGCTGATTTTTGACCACAGAAAAAAAGAGAGAGAAATAAGAGATAATAAAGAAGCGATCTTTTGAAGACACAGAGAGAGAGATTGGTCTGCCACAGCTACGAGAGCGCGGGCGACTACAAGGTTTATGGATGAACAGAACTGGTACAGCAGCGCTTTATTCCAGCAAGATTCAAGGAGGTCTTGTCAACCATTATCCTTGAACAGAAGTACTTACATTGCAGCAGTCACAAACGGTTGCAATCCGAAACGACTCAGTGATGCTGATGAGGTCAGTTGGTTCAGAAGGCTTTGAGTTCTTAACTTGATTTTATTTTCCAGATAAAAGGGTTTACTTAGCACCAAGGCATCACAGACTCGCCAGCTAGGTCATTTCTTGCTTTTAAAGTGTATCTTATTCAAGGCCCAGCCCATTTACATTATAAAATGCACCGTCTCATCTAATTTGCAATGGTCCAAGCTCGATAACCCTGCGCAAAGGCTTTTCTTGCAACGGAGTCATACAAAGTTTCAGCGTTGCGCGCATTACATCGCATGATTTTCCAGACAAAACCCGAAAAAAAAGAACGATTTATTACTCCGGGATACTCTTGTCAAATCGCAAGACCTAGGTGTCGACAGCTTCGCCACCTGGATTCATTGGTCAAAACGTTTCGTCCATTTGTTACATTGCGGAGATTCACGTGCAATTCCGTGAAAAAACGTTGCACTAACAGGATGAGAATACACTTTGTCGGTTCCGTAAGTCTCTATAATATCCAGTAGCTTGATAGAGTAGCAACACTTGCTTTAGAGCCGGACATTTAAAGAGAATCTAATTTTTATATTGGAAAATGTAATGATATGCGTGTCTCTGTGTAAGTGATCGAATGTAATCTGTGAGCAAAGACTAATGTCCCACTTTCCACTCCATACGTGATTATGTCCACTCATTTTAGTTTTTTTGCTTGATTCGAGAACACAGTGATCATTGTAGAGGATATGGGGGAATTTGGAAAGTTTTTATATATTAGGATCCTTAGTTCTTGTACCTACTCTAAGTCCTACTTTTACCTAGATTATTCTACCTCACTCTGATTGGCAGTTATATTCGAGCTCTCTGTTTGCTCAACACTCCCCCTCGACATACAATTCCCTATATTAGACTTGGTGACCATGTCTTAGAATTGTCTTGTCGATGGAGGTTTTGTGAGAAAGTCGGCCAGTTGTTTTCTGCTCTCGATATGCACCAAGGTAATGTTGTTTAGCTTGACATGTTGCCGCACAAAATGATGTCTGATATCAATGTGCTTGGCACGACTTTGGTATCCATCGTTGTTTGCAAGGGCACTTGCGCTTTGGTTGACTTATACCTTCACTGGTTATCTGACTTGCACCTTCATCTCAGTAAGTGAATTCTTTAGCCATAGTATTTGTTGAATGCATAGTGAAAGAGCCATGTATTCTGCTTCAGCATTGCTCAGCGCAACGCTTTGTTGATATTTCGACTTGAATGCTACCGGGGACTCATTGCTCATGACCATAGTTCCAGAAATCGATTTTCTGCTGTCGTTGTTGCTTGCCCAATCTGCGTCACTGTATGCGCTGGTTCGGATCCAATTTTTTCTTCCCTGGTATATAATACCATTCGATGCTGTTGTCTTCAAGTATCGCAGAACGCGGATGGCTGCATTCCAATGTTCTTCACTGGGTTTCTCCAAGTGTCTGCTCAGTTGGCACACTGAAAATGCTATATCCGGTCGTGTTCCAGTAGATATGTAGAGAAGAGAATTGACCAAAGAACGATAGGGTCGATTCTTCATCCTCGGATCTCCTTGTTCCATCTTCGAATGGAACTGTCCTTGTAAACATGGATTTGTGACAGATTTGGCTTTTTCCTGATTGAATCTTTCAACCTTCTAATGCTTCATTCTTGATTGATCTTCAGTTTCCGTGCTTCTCGTTCATAACTGACTGCGATACCCAGAACATATCGAGCATTTCCCAGATCCTTCATCTTGAATCGATTGGAAGCCTCGTATGAATATCTTCAATCTCTTCAGTCATCTTTGCTCCGACCAGCATGTCGTCAACATATAGCGTGATGTAAATTATTGAATTTCCTTGCTGTCGGACAAATATGCACGAGTCGGATGGGCATTGAGAAAACCGCATGGTTGTAAATACTTCTGATATTGTTTTGAACCATGTTGCTGCTGATTGCTTCAATCCGTAAAGGCTCCGGTTGAGTTTGCAGATCTCATTTTGCTTTCCTTCCACCCCACGTGGAGGATAAATGAATACTTCTCCTTTCAGATATCCATTCAAAAATGCCGTGTCAACGTCGTATTGATGTACGAGAAAACCTTCTTGGCACCAAACCGATAAGAAAAGTCTAATCAAATTCATGTCCACACCTGGAGAATACGTGTCTTTATAATCGATACCATAAGTTTGTCGATATCCAAGTGCAACGAGTCTGGCTTTAGATCTCTGTATTTCTCCTTGTTAATTTCGTTTTATTGTAATGTGCGCAGCCGTGATCTTGTCACCGGGTGGCATCGTCGCAGTTCGGCGTCCCTCGCCCATACCCACTTGGTGCCAATCACCTTCTGATTGTCTTCTTTCTTTTGCATTGTCCATGTTTTCTTTACTTAAGGGCTTTCAGCTCTTCGGCTATTGCCTTCTTCCAGAATTCTGCTTCGGGGGACTTGATTGCATCTTCATGTGTAGTCGGAGCTTCCAGAGCTGCGTTCGCTTGATCATACTCGATTAGGTATCGCTTCAGGGGTCGGATCTCTTCAGTTGTT
Organism: Albugo laibachii; assembly: GCA_902706625.1. Lineage (NCBI taxonomy): Eukaryota > Oomycota > Peronosporomycetes > Albuginales > Albuginaceae > Albugo > Albugo laibachii. The sequence continues at coordinate 558 of CACSLJ010000419.1, read as the reverse complement.
TGTGGAACTATTGATTCCGAAGTTTCATAAGAAACTAGAGTTTGTGAATATTCACCGTGAGGGAGGGTACCGGGCCCGACTAGTCTGAATATTGGACATCCATGAGATTCAGTATATCTCCCCCTGGGCACGATAGCCTGTTCTTGGTTAACAGGAAGCATATCAGCGTCTGTTTCATTTATGATGGAAGAGTTGAACCCAGCATCGTCGACATCCATCAATTCCAAGTTATGTTCGACGGGTTGCATCATGATGACTGTTTCTTGATCATCGTCTCGATTCACAAAGCGTGAGGGTATGTCACTGTCGTAGTTGTAATTGACGTCCAAATACTGATTCTTTGGGTTCTCTTGAAACGGAGCAGAGCGAGTTATCTCCACACGTTGGGAATCCATGTTCCACATCCGATATCCCTTTACATCGTCGGAATAACCCAAAAACATACAACGAAATGCCTTTTATCCAGCTTCTTTCGTCTTGTTTTGTCCGCATAGGCGTATCCGATAGCACCGAACACTCACATTTCTTTGACAGTTGGACGTTTCCAAAACATATCTG
>CACSLJ010000418.1:0-19238 GCA_902706625.1 Albugo laibachii | reverse complement strand
CGTGTTGTTGCTTGTTTGAACATATTTGAGCTCGTTCGGAATCGTTTCCTTTGCGTTCAATGGTCTCAGTCGGCAGCATACACGAATGTTGCCGTTTTGTCCAAGCTATACACAGACAAATCAAGTCAGAAAAATGTGACAGAAGTTGTGGGTATACCTTTTGATGAACCATCGTCTTGAATTCGATGCTTTTCGTTTAGAATTTTTTTGAATAGTACCACCAAGGTAGCCGGTGAGCATGGTTTTGATTGGAATTGACATCGAGTCACTTTTAGTCAGAAGCATGTTCACCGGCTCCTTGTGGCGAACTTCTCCATTAATAGCACATCAGATATGTTATCGAAGAGGTAGCGTGCATACGTATATCAATTGTCGCAGTAGGAATCAGATAGAATAGTGTATGCACATGAAAATGACAGGCTGCACGAGGTAATGAAAATTGAGTTTCAGATCACATAATTTGTTAAGAGAACTCATGCACACAGAGTCCTCATCATTCAGGAATCGCATACGACTCAGAAGTATCAAGAACTAATAGAACGTCTCAAGCATATTGGTGGACAGAAATTGGGTCGTCATGTCGTCCATTGCCGCTTTTTCAATCGGAAAATGCTCACCGGTACAAGACACAAACGCAATTGCCCTTGTTTGAACGCTTCCTGTTCTCACAGAAGGATACACAAACCAGCGCATGTACATGCTTCGAATGTCTCAGAATGAGGGATTAGTTTATGCAGTTCTCGTGAACGAACGACTTAGAAATGTCGTCGGGAGCATGAATGGAGCTGAACAAGTTACCGAACAGCGCATGCTTTTGGAGTACGGTCTGGAGGGTGCCAATATCCTACAGCAGTCAGAGATTTATGCTTCTAAATTGGACGGACAATTCGAGGTTGGAATTCTTATCAAGATGTATTCTGCTCATTCATCCTGTTTCGCTTGGATAGGGACTTCGATATGTCGTAGGGGATTTCACTGTTAGTGTATGTACGTTCATGTCGCGAAACAATATCCCGCGAGGAATCGTGGTAGAAATTCAGTATTCCCCGTGCTACGAGGTACCTGCTGTTGAGACACTATTTGATGAATTCATGCAAATGCTGGCGCCCAACACTGCTATTCGAAAGCCGATCGTGAACCTGACAGCGTACTATCAATCCGTCGGCTTATCATCCGTGTATTCTCTAAAGCATACAGCTCTTCAGTATGTCGAGGCTTTCAACATACTAAGAAAATTAGATAGATAACAATATGCAAATCATGTAAAAATCCATTATCAAATATCCACGAGACAAGAAATATGTCGTGGCCGTTTATGCCACACTCTTGATGCTTTCCAAAGTGCCTAAACACGTGCGGGCTACGTCATCTAACACTTCTTTGATCTCGTTTGTGGACTCTAGATGCTCCTGCTCCGAGAATCTGTAGCTCTTATTCCGAATCAGCTCGATGAATGTCATCATCAGGCCCCACTACAACAGAATACAATTCAGCATGCAATCAACAAAGGTGATAGCAGAGTGCTGGTACCGGATGAGGTCGATTCACTACGAGGCGCTCAGCCAGAACGCGTGTGATTTGTTCCTTGATCCCATTACTCGCCGTAGAAGAAAACAGGTACAAGATGACCCAGCTGTAGAACTGCGTGTGGCTGTTGGGATATCGCAAATGGTTCGCCAATGAAGTGAATAAGCAATATCGACCTTCAGCGTCCAATTCCTCCGCCAAAAAGCGAAAGATCTTCATTGACGCCATTTTGTCCAACTTCATCATAGAGTCTTGCTTGCTTTCGTCAAAGTCACCAGTCATTGTATTGGTCGAGCTTTCTTTGCCAACGTAGACGACCAGAGCATTGAAAGCTGGAATGGAGTACTTGCAAGCATTGGGGTCCCGTAGTAATTGAGCTGGAGGCAGTAAAAGTTTCGAGATCAACCCTTGAGGTACAAAAGAATCTCCGGCAGATTTTAATATTCCGTCAAGATACTCTTTGAGACCATTTTGTGCTAAAGCTGTCGCCCAAGTTCGGGTCAGACGCGGAGTGGTGGTGACATCGGCAAGCTGAGAAACTTGGTAAGCGGATGTTCGGGGATCTGGAAGACAGACATCGCGCGGACTCGCTGACAGAATGATATTCCGTAATTGAATACACGACGCTGGAATAACATCGCAAAAACTGATGTAAGATTCGCTCAAGAATTCCGGAAAATCGTGCCAAAGAACCAGCATGATGCGAAGAGTACCTTTGTACAATTCATCGATCGATGCCGGAAGAGGTTGAATATCCCCATGACGCACAAACGGCTCCAGAAACTGCATAAGATTGATGAGAAGTCGATGTAGAATCTGCCATCCTCGCTGTTGCCGAGCTCGAAGAAGTAGTGGCATAAAACATCGATGGGAAATCAATTCCATCCACGCAAATACAAACCCAGGAAGCGCTAGAGGTTGTAACGTGTTGTACGCGCTGGCAAACGTATTGAGTACTTGCAAGTGTATCGGCTCCAGTACTGGTTCCCGCAGAGTCAATTCCTTCATCAGATTCAAGAAGAGCCGGAAGAATATGCGCTGATCAAATGCTGTCTTCTTCTTCCTGGTGAGCTCGTGCGCGAGGACCAAGACATTGGCAATGGCCCCAACAGCGTGATTAAGAATTTGGACCTTGACTGTGATGTTCGAATCCAGATATTTGACAAGAAGAGCCATTAACTGGGTCAACGCATCGATGATAACATAATTCAACGGGACTCTAACGCCAATCCGTCCGTCTACGGTGTGCGAGCTTTTGATACAAGCATCCACGCATAGCTCAAGAGCATAATTGAAAAAAAGCGAGATACTTTCGTCATCACTCAAAAGCCCGCATTGACGCAGCATCTGGATATACTGCGCTTGCACCTTCTGGCTAGAAGTGGGTTGCTTATAGATCGCGATCCAATGTTCGATGGCATTAGTTATTGTGTACTTGCATGCAGCTAGTTGTTGCACTGAGCTACGATCCATAGCCTTACCACCCTCAATGCCCATTTCATTTGGCATTTTTGACATTACGACGCCGAGCTTCGCAGGACGCGTTGTGGAAGCACTGCTTTTCGCTTGCTCAATCAACGAAGACAGAATCTGAAGATTTCGATTTGTCGGATTCGCATGGCGTTCTACGATATGCGTCAGAGCATCCAGAGTTCCCGGCAACTGAGTCGACAGTTTGACGTGTTCCATGGTCAGACACTGACGAATAATGTGGACAGCAAACTCAATGGCCACGGAATTTCGCTCCATATTACGTGTGAGATACGAATCGAATTCCAACAATTCGACAACTTTGAAGCGGACAAGCGCCAAAATGATGTCGGAATGAAGCTTCAGTTTATCTTCGACGGACATTCGCACTACCCAGCCCACTACTTCTTTCTTCACCTTGTCCACATTGCTACACAGCGATTGTAAAGAGCTCGCTAGAATCTCCAGAAAAAGCTCATCACTGCGCCCATTTCCAAGCTCGTACATACACTTGACAATCTGCTGTCCAATCTTCAGTGCGGCTTCCTCTCGAAATGCAGGCTTGACGGAATTACCGATAGAGCGGAATTCACGGATGACAGCGAATATCTCGCTTTCTGCTGGAATCAAATGTAGTGGAGGAATTTCACGTTGTCCATTACCGGCTTGACGGACGACATTCTGAACAAATAGCTCTGATTTCTCCAAAAGGCCTCCAACACGCTCTAATGCCGCCGAGACCGTGACCACAGCTGCCTCTTGACTGGGACTTTGTTCTTTGATTTCATTTCTCGCAAAGGGTCCAGCTCCCAGCGACGACGCTGAGGCGTACCCGGCTCTAGATATGGACATCGAAGTTGGTCGTGGGATGCGCTGGAATGCTTCGTACACCACGAGCATCGAAGGCGGAATTCCTCCTGGCTTCGGTCGTAATGTGGGTGGAAGGGACACGGAGCTTTGTTGAGCAGATCCATTAAAATAGTGCACAGTGTCATTGCCTTTGCCTTGCCGTTGCTGTTGGTATCGACGCCGGGAAGCATACGCTGTCGCGAGAGCTTCGTCAATATCTCGCATGGCTTTCTCTGAAGAAGCCTTTTCGATAAGCATGCATCCCAGATCTGTATTCTCATTCGAGCAGACTTGAATCACGTGCTCGATCTGCTGTGGTTCACCGACTGAGCTGGGGATCAAGGCGCGTAGGTGAGATCCGATGGAGCTTCGTAGAGGTTCTTTGGCTGTTATAAGCGCCAGCGATCCTGACATGCTGGCAACCATCAAATGAGCTGCTTTGCGCATCTTCACGTCGTCACATTCAGTCGCGAAATCCTTCAAGATAATTTCTCTCGTTGTAATACAAGCGATCGTCACACTACGCTCAACAACCGGCGAAATGACCTCACGAATAGCTCGATCCACCGCCAGAGGAAGCAATCGTTTCAAGTTGACATTGGACAAAGGAAGATCGGGATTCACAGCCACATACGACGCAAGATTCGGAATGACAGTTGACTCGGACACGGTTGAGGTTTGTGGAGATGCAAAAGCGGCATTGGTCGCTTCTCGATTCACGGCTGGACTCACTCCATCCAACTTGCCGGCTTTCACGATTTTAGAGGGAGTCGTAGAGCCTACGAGCACTTGTTTGTGCATTAGCTTCTGACTCGGTGTTGGTGTCACGGATCGAAGTGATTTACTCGTCTTCACGTTGAAATCGGGATTTCCGGGTCGTGGTGGTGTCAAACGCGTGTCAAGCAATCCGGCCTTGCACTGTTCCTCTACGCTGAGTCTAAACAACTTAAACAGCACTTCGATCTCAAACTTGAGATTCAGCTTGAGATCTGGCACGTCATAGATCTCGCGCATGGCATGTATCAAGCCCATTATCCATGGATTTGGAGGCTTGAATATTTTGGACTTTTTGCATCCTTCCAAGACCTTGGCAACGAATGGCGCGACCGCGATTAAATGACCCGTTTCATACCCGACATACAGAAGCTCTTTGAGATCCAATTCACGCTGAAGAAGCGGTTTGTTACGTGAAAGCGTGAACAGACCGAGCCATAAACCCAGATTCTTGAGCAAAGATCGCTGTTGGGAATTTGTAGTGATCGAAGTCGACGTAATGAGCTTTCGGGCGTTGATCAAGGTGCGTCTCATAATTTCTTTCTCTAGCTCCGGTTGCATCAGCTTTTCGATAAAGATGAGATACACGGTGTGATAGTTGGGTTGTGTCGAAATGCGCTTGATGACAAGGTAATTGGCCATCCAAGGATAAAAGTTCTCCATCAAAATTTTCCGCATTTCGGGGATCTTCGCTTCTAAATTGGAGATCGACATGTTATTGACGATAAAGTGAATTCTGTCTTTGGTTCCTTCGTCAGGTTGATCCAGAACTTCAGTCTCGTCACTCACACTGCCGTCATTAAATATGTGATCCACAATCATTGCGGGTAGTTGTGGTGAAGCAGGTGATGCGATGAGTTTGGGTGACACACCGGTTTGAGACACATTTGTTTGCGATCTGATGTCAATGCTTTCTTCTCGATTGGACGGAGTCGTGTCGGAAGGCGTTGTAATCTTGACTGTCGTCACTGTTGTCGTCACCGTCTCAATCTGCCTGACGACTTTTGAGGTGTCCTCAGAAGTCGTATCACCCGGTGAGCGTTCATTTGCGTCTCCATCCGATCGAAGGCCAACGGAGCGGACCACGTGACGCATAATTTCTGGTAACGCATGCACGAGATGCGGGATTTGTGATAGATTGGTGCAGTAGGCCGGAAGCTCACGGAGTCTCGGGACAAATTGCTGCAAAGCACATGCACCAAAGAAGAAGTACTTGGAGTTGACCGGCTCGCGCAAACTCTCCAGGACGGAACGTAATGCTGTTTGCAGAAAGTTGGGAGGAAGTACTTGATGCTCAATCAATTTCCCGAATAAAACACCAGTGATTCTTAGCTCCATCTCCGGGTAACGAGGGAAGAATCGATACTCATCAAAGAGGTTGTGTATCATGCAGAAGAAAATCTGACGTTCGCGCTCGTCGCGTGAGGTCTGGAATCTTTTTAGCATGGCAACCACGTCATTGATGTTCTGTTCAGACGTATATATTTGCTGAAAATACGCATTCGCTTGCTCCTCAATCATCTCAGGAGTGATATTGGCTTCCGTGGAGGTTATTTCAGTCACTGCTTTGATGGTTTCTGTGCGGCTTTTAGTTCCTGCGGCAATTACGGGATGCACTTCGATTGACAAAGTGATCACACGCTTGAGTTCTTGTGCGAGTGGCGGTGGAAGAATCGATTGAACGCCAACGATAAGCTTGAGAATGACTGTCAGCGCTTCGATCGACATCAAATGACTCGTTGGCGGTGTGATACTCTTCTTCGGAACAGCACGAGTGTAATTGCGATGCACAAATGCAAGACACGAGGTCACGAAAGGAACCCGTTGACTTGCTAAGCGCTCTGTCATCCATGTCTCAATATTAAATACATCGTGATTCGAGCCAATAATCGCGAGTGCCAAAGCAAAAGTGAAGTAATTTGATTGAAGTGCATTAGGAAACGCGTCTTCAGTGCTTCGATACAGCGTAAATATTCTAGGAATGATCTGTGCTGAAGTTGTGGCGTAAAAGCATTTCACACTCGCATGCAAAACTAATTTCGGAACCACCGACCATAAATGACGCATGATGAGCGGGGCGTTTGGCCGGCCCATGATGTAGATTCCAAGTAATTCAGAAAAGACGTCATCACGGAGATTGTTCGATTTTAGATTTGACTCGGCCAAATTGGCAATGAGAACATCTGGACATGTTTTCATGGGTCCATCAAAGATGTGACGGACTTCTCCATAGCAGTCTTTTTCCGAGATATTCAATAATGCCTCGACAAAATCCAGTGAGAACCAAGCTCCGTTCTTGGGGACAGCGGCGGCATCGGCACCTTCGAATGGAGCTAGTTTCCGAGACGATTCAGCAAACGATAAAACTTCTGGAGGTAGTTCAATTGCAGCTTTCAATACACCGAGCTGAGCACGCTGATGTTTCCATGCACGGAGAATGGTAGTGGCTTGAAAGCGAGTCTGCGAGCACTTCTGATATGCATTAATTAGGTATCGAAGTTGAATGGGGTTTCGTATGTCAAGGTCTGCTCGATCGAATTCTTCCGCGACTTTTATCCACTTCACAGGGTCACAATCTTTCTCAAAAACTGAAGCAATGACGTCTAGATTCCATGTCTTTCGTTCGTGGCTATTCTCGATACTTTCTTCAATATTTGGCGAGTCACAAACTGAAGATAGTTGTGCCATCAGTGTAGCTCCATTATCTTCACTCATCCCGGAAAACGTTCTAGAAAGCATCACAAGCATTCCTGCGATTTCGTGCGGTGTGAGCGTTGTTGTGTCTGTCACCGATGCTTCGACAAGTAATGCTCGAAAGGCTTTCTCGGTACTCGTGCAAGCATACCCAACGTCTTCCATAAGCTCATAGCATAAACACCCTGCTTCGAGCTCACTGGCTAGCCTACTGATAAAGTCGTTCTCACTTGGCAAAGTACAATTGACGCAATCCAAGTCCAAATCTGTTAATGGGCTTATCTCTGTGGTATGCATTTCGCTAGGATGAGGAGCTGCGATACTCGCCAGAAGCACATCCGTGTCCTCCGTATTCTCTTGAAATGCCACATGTGTCCGAAGTAGAGATATCAGCGAATGTAGTACATCAGGTGGAAGTTTCGCTCCACAATTTGCTAATTCATGTATTGTATTTCGTAGAAATTGCAATGCCGCGGCTCCACCTTCTTGACTGTTTCCCTGTAAAACAGCCAAAGCAATGCTCACTTGCTGGGGAACATTGAGCTTCAGCAGCTTGCAAACATTAATCAGCCAATCTTCTGTAATAGATTGTTTCAAATTCGACCCGATTCCATTCGCACTTTTTCCATGCGCAAGTCCCTCAAGAGCCTAAAAAATGAGTTTTTTGCAAGCTGAAAAGCTGAAAAGCTGAAAAGCGGCCTTACCTCACACAAAAACGTCGTAAAATTAGAACGAGATGAAGCTTGTGCGATCTCATGAGCGAGCAGCTGTATCTTGAGACTATCTTTGTGATGAGAAGCTTTATTATCTCGAAAATCGATTCCTTTCACCAAGCAGTTCAGCAGAAAGATACGAGCGTCATCACCGTACAGATCCACAAGCTAAGTAATTCGCAACGAAAAATGAGAAAAGTTGCGTCTGGCTGTGATCGGAGCATTCGTACCTGATTAAGCTCAGCGACGCTCGATTTGAAGTTTTTTTTGTTGAAATTTGTTACCAGATACTGTATCTGCCAAAACAAAGGCGAAGCAAATGAGGTCATTTGCAGACCTTCTCTCCGAATCTTCAATCTCTATCTGTCAAAATGGTTTCCTTCCTGTTTAACAATGCGTAATAGCGGCTTTAAATTCGCACCGAAATCAATTCGAGGGGCTCGGAGAATTTCAAACGAAATGTACCAAGGAACGTCGCTAAAGTACGCTTATCACATATTTTGTTACCTAACAGGTATGTAATAGGTTACAAATAACTACTTGCTTTTCAAGCGGTTCTCATCTGACCAGAGCCCAAGCTTATCTCGATGACACAAGACATGGAGCCGAAACCTGTACTTCCGATAGATTCATATGAAACGAAGAAGCTAAGAGCTATGTCGGAAGTGACATCTTCATTTTCTGTGGAAACTCCACCAAGCCCAAGAGACTTTTTCTTCGGGTCTGAATTAGGTCAAGGTTCCTACGCAAAGGTAACGCTGCTAGGCTATTCGACCCGTAAGATCTCAGTGAAATAAATTGGATGCAAGGTGTATCATGCAAAGCTGAAAAATAAATCGGCATTGGATTTTGCGGTCAAAGTAATGGATCAGAATTTTATACGACGCGAAAACAAGACCGCGTTCGTGCTCACAGAGCGAAAAGTGATGACGCGACTTCGTCATCCATTCATCGTTCGATTCTACTGCAGTTTTCGAGTATGTGAACGCATATCGCTGGGTTAAACAAGTTCATAATGCGCTTGTTGTAGGATTCTCAAAGCTTGTATCTTGTCATGGAGTTGTGTCTTGGTGGGAATTTGCTTTCGTTAATCCGGTATTGAGGTTAAAATGGATAATGTGTGATGTAATCTGATGAAGAAAGGCATTCACAGGGAAAGAATGAGGGAGAATGAAGCAAACGGCATCTCGGATTTGGCCTGTTGTCTAGAGTTGACTCAATTCTATATGGCAGAACTTGTGACTGCAATTGAATATTTGCATTCCAAGGTAAATTAGTATCATGGAGTTATATCACACGTGACGTTCATTGTAGAAAGTTGTGCATCGAGATTTGAAACCTGATAATCTGATTTTCAGGTATGCTTGCTGTCATCAAATCTCTGTTTTCACGTCACAATTTGTCTTTGAAAGCGGCAAAGGTCATCTTAAAGTCATTGATTTTGGATCTGCGAAGGTTTGACCAACTCGCAAAATGAAATGGTCGTTTTGATATTGAGGCTTGCTTTCGAAGGATGAAGAAGACCGACCCGCAACATCAGGAAATTTTTGTGGAACTGTCTCATACCTGTCGCCTGAAGTACTCAGAGATGAACCAGCAACTGTAGCAACAGATTTATGGGCCTTGGGATGTATCATTTATGAGGTGAATTGGTTCTATGTTTGTATCGTTGCATTGATTAACGAAATTGAGACCAGATGCTTATTGGACGGCCTGCATTCATGGCAGAAACTACATACGGAACATTTCAAAAAGTTAGCTGCTATGATTTTTACGCTCACCATGCCGATCTACTCACTGGGTTCAGATTTGTGATCACGGAGGCGCAGAAAACGGCGAGATGTTTTTCCCGGAATCCATTCCAGCTGAGGCTAGAGACCTTATCCATAAACTTTTACAGCAGGTGAGCATACTCAGCCTTACAAAGACGTTTTCTCTAAACGTGGTCTTCGCTTGTAGGATCCCAGCAACCGCATTGGTGCAGGCCAAGACTCATCAAACAACTTTTGCGCACTCAAGGTATCCACTCATCCATCCTGGCCTCGTCCCCAATGATTCTAAGTTTTCAGTGGACTTTATTATAGACACACACGTTCTTCTATGGAATCGAATGGAGCACTTTATCACAGCAGCAGCCTCCGAGGACTCCAATTGCCCTAACAGCGTTACCGGAACCGCATCTTGTAAGCTCTTACTTTCACTCGTTTGGTCAATAAGCTCATACTCACTTTAGGATGGAGCTAATGAACATTGGGCCGTTGCGGACTACTTCTCGGATTGTGGAATTTCAGACAGCACTTGCTCCGAGTTTGGCGGGTACAAATATGTCTATCTTATGAAATATATATATCCATTCAGACATTTGCTTAGACACACACGATCAAAAAGCAGCTCTTCCTGGCACATGCCTTGCAAAGCACTTGGTGCATTACCTCCCGGCGAGCAATTGATCAAACGATCAGTGGTGAAGATTCACAAGCGATTATTCAAGCGTTCTCGTCAGGTTTAAATGCCCTTTACTGCTGATATCATGCGGCATAACCGCATCATTATCCCGCAGATGGTGCTGACAGATCGACCTCGACTCATACTGCTTAGCACTGGATCGGGGGAGCTGAAAGAAGACTATCTACTGACGGAAACAACACAAGTGAAGAAATTGAGCAGAGACACACTTGAAATACGATGTGTACGTCTTCCACCAACCATTCAGATTGGCCGATTCCCTCATTGTTTAGTCTTAGTCGGTACAGGCGATTCGACCGATACGTGTGACAGATTTGTCGGGAAATGCTGAAGAATGGTCACAAGCCATATTGGACACAGTTCACCACAGAATGGGCGGAATGGATGGCAATTTGATGCAGCAAGATTGAAGCATTTGTGTCTCCTTTGTATCATAGAAAAATGTATCACCAAAATGCCATGAACAATGAATACAATGTCTTTCTATCCTTATTTCTTAGTACAGTGAAACCTCTCAATTTTAATACCCTTCCAAATAGATGCAATCCCTTCGCATGCGCGTGCGACTGACGATCAACCAGCAACGCATGCTCGTTCAGACCACGCCATCAACGACGCGCTCACGCTGCATGAATTTGGGCTTTGGGTGAAAGTAAGATTTGCTTTGCCACGTGCACCTCCCGTCTCAAATGCTTCAGCTCTTCAAGCGGATTCGCGCACACCCAGAGATGCTGCAACCGTGCTATGATGAAAATATCCCTGCGTCCTAAATCTTCTCTTGTCACGCAGCTACTAGTTTGGATCAATGGGTGCGGTTAACGGGATATTTGTATCACTAATTATCTAATTCGGCTCAAGGCGGAGCGAGTTCGAAACGAGCCGGTCGCAAGCAGCGTGTCAGTGACGACGCGTAGTCGCTTGCTCGAGCTAACATTTTCGAAAAGATGGCTATCCAACTTTCAACGTCGCCACAACATCAAGTCGCGGTGTTTGCAAGAAGAAACCGGATCAGCTAGTGCCGACTCAGTCGAAAAAGGGCGCGTAGCGTTGCGTGCACGCATTGTCGACTTTGAAGCGAAATATGTCTACAATCGCGACAGGAAAGCGCTCTACTACTTCAAGGCGCCCACCAAAACTATCCTCACAGAGCCAATTTCATGGAGGAAGAGCGACAAGAAGTGATTAAATGTCCCAGTTGCTACAAACATCGATGGCACAGAGAAGCTCACGTTGCTGTTCGTGGGATCCGCGGTCAAAATGCGATGCTTTGGGCAGCACTCTGCCGAGCAGCTTGTAGTGCAATACAAGTGCAGTGGGTGGATGAGCTCAATGGGCGCATGAAGAAAGAAGGCCGTCACGTCCTGTTGCTCCTAGACAATGCTTCTGCGCATTGCGTCGAGATGCCTTGAGTAACGACGAGATCGCAATGCTGCCACCGAACACCACATCGGTCCTGCAGGCAGTGGATGCGGGTATCATCTCGTGTCTCAGGGCGTGGTTCCGCCGCAGGCAAGGATTCCAGGATGTCGACCTGGCAGACAGTGTCATTGGCGACGAAGAGAAGAGCGCGGAGGGTATCTATAAAGTCGACGTCCTGCAGGCTATGCATTGGTGTCGTGATGCGTGGTAGTCTGTAACAGAGTCCAATAATCAGAACCGTTAAAAGCACACTGGCATTCTACCAGAAGATGGGTACAAGCTAATCCAGGGCATTGCGAATGTCGCCTCAAACAACTCGATAAAATTTTGTTTTATTTTTAGGGTATATATTAAAAGGTGACACGCTTTAAAAATTTGACCAAAACGTGACACTGTTTGTTTAAAGCACATTTGTTTGATTGTTGATAGGCTTGTTTAAAACACTTGTGCATGGTAAATTACACTAGAGCACAACTTCTAATATAAAAACCCCATACAACCTAATTTTTTCAATGCTAATCTTGACAAATACGGCAAGTGGCTCGATTCTGACCATCTCGACTTCCACATCTTTCACACCGTTACGGTTTGCGACTATGCGGTCCAATTTCACCGCGTGACTTGATGCGCCTCTTCCTCGGCCTGCCTGCCTGACGAACGTATTTTGCCGGTAAGATCGACAGGTCGGGTGGGAGAGTGCTCTCCTCAGGGATCTCTAGCGATCCGACCGTATCTTGGAATGTCGTAACTTTGTAGCAGTCACTGAATAAATGTGATATCACTGGTGGACTCTCTTGACCCGTCAATGCTGCGAGAATATGGTGGCATGGGACCTTCAACTGCATCCATGTCACACACGAGCATTCAGGCGTCACAGTATCGACTCGTCGCTGCTTCAGAGGATGTGTAATGCGTGCAACGAAGGCAACATTGTCGGAACTAAATACAGCTGAGTACTCCTCGGCTGCCTTCAATTGAGTCTGGAACTTCATGTCAGCTCTTGGAGTAATACGTCTTCCTTTATCTACCCACGTTTTGAGCTGCTTGGACCGAGAGTACGTCTCGCCCATCAGAATCGTTCCATACGCCTTGAAAAATTCAAACGGGAGCATTAGTCTTGGCTTCAACCTGAGACTCTTCGCTTGCTCATTTTCTACAAAGTTCGTGGTACGCCATTCATACAGTGGTATCACCTTGAAGTGAGGATACAAGGCCCACTTCGCAGAAGGAATAGCACGCAAATATGTCGCAGCGCTTGTGTTGACCTGTACGAGCTTCGTGATTGCGTCAATGAAAGCAGCTTCAGTCGTAGCTGCATTGGCAGCCCACACGAATGTGTCGTGACTGATAGCGAGCCGTACGGTCTTTTCTGCTCTCATGTTGCCTAAAGAGGAGAAGTCAACACGCCAAAGGTCAGTGATATCATAGGTATTCAAATCGTGACGAAACAAAACAATATTTTACGTACCAATGATGTGACGGACACAATGCATGTTGAAGATACCGAGACTAGTCGCCGCCGATATGAGACCAATGTTACGATCACTGAAAGTGGGACTTGACTTGAGCGGAAAGCCATGAGATATCACAGACCCGAATAACCAAGCGTAGTTGTCGAAGTCTTCAACAGGGGCAAGGGCTACAGCAGCAACTTGGTTTGAGAAGTTACCGTCACGACCTGCCAATATAATTTTGATGCCATTGTAGCGGCGATGTTTCATGTGAGGAGCGTCCACGCCGTATACTCCTTGACCTTTCAAAAACCACTTCGGATTCATGACCATAATGGCCCGTCTAAAATTCCCAGTCTTGTAGCACTCGAGTGCAGTAAACGTCCCGAGATTGATTCGCTGAAACTCCTTCAGATAGCTTGGTAAGAGTTATACTGTCGTTGGATCTTCGGAGAACATCTCTGTTGCCACAGTTTCTTTCGCGCGGTACATTGTGCTTCTAGATGCTGTGATACCGTTTTGATGCCGAAGCTGGGTGATGAGCTCACGGGCCGCTGGTGACGGGTTAGCCGTAAGGGTGGACCTTATCACTGGATGAGAAATAAGTTGTTGTCGAGTTGGTTTGGTTCTTTCAAGACAGTTGACATGTGACAAGCTCGCGCTTGTCACATGCCAGTCGCCTACACCACCCTTTCTCGTTCGAGCGATATTGACGAACCACGTGCAGCCCGTCTCAGCACTACTGCACACGAGTTTGCGGAACATGCCGTCTCGAATGTGCACCGTGGCGCACTTCGACTGTTTGAAAACAAGCAGTTTTACTGCATCCACCGCCTACTTACCACTTGCCCACCCCTCCTCGTTCATCTTGAACACGTCGACGTCCAAAGCGCTGCTCATTGTGAGCTTTCCACGAGCCGATTACACGAGATCAAAAGAGTAAGTGCTATATTTGTTTTACCACAGCTCAACTAAGTAGTATACCCTGCGCTCCAATGCGTGGGAGTCAAAAAAACCTTCCAACGCATCCCAAACCGGTTTTGCCAATCGCCACAGAACAAATGCTATGTAGACCACGCATATTAATCTTCAAGTTTTGTACTGTAGCTTCCAACACGTAAGCTACATGAATTTTACACTTGAAAAGATCTATCAAGTGCTATAAACAAACCGTGTCACGTCTTGGTCAAATTTTCGAAGCGTGTCACCTTTTGGAATATCCCCTTATTTTCATCTTTGCCTTGATATTCGCGCGAGTTGATAACCTTCAAAACTTAATGCGTATTTGCTATTTCACTAACCAGGGACCTGTGTGTTTATTCTTACAAGGAGTTGAACAAACCGGCAACGTTCGCGTATGTTGACGACTGAGACATTTGAACGCAAAGGAAACGATTCCGAACGAGCTCAAATATGTTCAAACAAGCAACAACACGGTGTGCTTCAAGTTAATCGACTTAGACTTTACACAGCCTTGTTGGTCATGCTAACCTTTGTTGCATAGGCAGAAAAGATCTCTCAAGACTTTCAGTATGACCGCTTCTTCACAGAGGAAGACGACCAAGTGACTGTATTCAACGCGGTAGTCCGACCCGCTATTGACGGTCCCCACTTTCTCTTTCGATTAGTTACGTGTACTCTATCTGACTTGATGTCGTAGATATTATGGAGGGCTACAATGCAACGATCCTTGCGTATGGGCAGACGTCTTCCGGAAAGACCTTCACGATGCAAGGAGGCGAAACGAATCAGCGGGAGCTCGACGGAATCGTGCCACGAGCCGCTGCGGAACTTTTCCAACGCATTCACAATGGTGATGCGCATGTCGAGTGCGACGTAAAGGTAAGCTGCATCGAGATTTATATGGAACAGGTCTTCGACCTCTTGGATTCGATACATCCGCAGAAAAGCCTGCGACTCCGCCAAGATACTCAACGAAACGTCTTTGTGAAAGGGATGGCAAAGATCTGTATCCGAAGCGCCCAGGAATTCATGGAACAAGTGCAACAAGCGATTCAGAACCGGTCCGTCGCCGTGACGAGGATGAATGCACGCAGCTCACGCAGCCATATCGTGGTCATTCTTGCACTTGAGCAGCGACACGTGGACAGTCAAGTTTGCAAGGAAGGGAAGCTATCCCTTGTGGACCTGGCCGGATCAGAAATTGTCAGGAGGACTGGAGCAGGGGGACAACAACTGGAGGAGGCGAAGACAATCAATAAATCTTTGTCAGCACTCGGAATGGTTATCACCAACTTGGCATCCCCAAATGCGCGTCATATCCCGTATTGTGACAGCAAGTTGACGCGCATTGTGGATCCGTCGAGATGGTGATTACCATTCCGAGTGCCACAGAAAGTTGTTCACTGCCTTCGCCTCAGCAAGCTGTCTTCCACTTGCCCCAGTCCTCCTAACCATTTCGAATCCGCCAGATCCACCAGGAATAGCTTCCTTCCATGCAAGGTTGAGTGTCGACGTGTCGCTGCGCTGCTGTGACAATGAGCACGCTATGGCTTGTCAGCTACAGGCATTCATCCTCGTCACGACGACATACCGCTTCTGAATCGCCTGTTGCACTTGTGTCATGAGCACTTGGGCGCTTCTGACACAGATCTTTTCCATCCCTTCAACATAGACGTGAAGTCATGTTGTCGAAGATTTGCTCTATATAAATCTCGATTCAGCTTACCTTTAATCGACATGCGCATCAGCATCTTGGATGCCTTGAACAAGCTCCATAGCTGCTCTTGGCCAATATTTCGCTGTGCTCCCGCTGATTCGCTTCACTTCCTTACATCGCGGATATCTTTCCGGACGACGTCTCCCTGCACGAAAAAATCGTTGCATCGTACCCTTCCATACAATCTACGGAAACAAGTCAAATAAAGTACAAATGAATCATCGCCAAAAAATGCACACCATCAACTGCCGGTCAGGCTACCACTCTGAACACCGTCAACTGGTCGTCTTCCTCAGTGAGGAAACGGTCCCATTGAAATTCTTGAGCGAGCGTCTCGGCCTATATAACAAAAGTTAGTATGACAAACAAGCCTCTGTAAAATTTGAGTCGATTACCTTAAAGCAGACCGCATTGTTGCTTGTTAGAACCCTTTTGAGCTCGTTCTGACTCGTTGCCCATGCGTTCAAAGATCTCAGTCGTCAACAGGCGCGCTTCTACATGCAAAAAAAGTCAGAAAAGCTAAAATCATGACAAAGCTTAGAACCTACCTTTTGAATCACCATCGTGTTAGAGGTCGGTAATTTCCTTTAGCTAAGTATTCGTAATTATTACCAGGGTTGTCCGTGACCATGCTCTTAATTGAAAATGAAATCAGGTCCCTTCTTGTCAGAAGGTTCTACACCGGCTCCTTGTGCGAACTTCTTCATAAGGATAAAAAAGAATCTTTGGGTATGATATTATAAAGGTAGCCGCTATCATAAAGATATAAGAAAAAAATAGTGCTGAAGTTAATTCTGATGACGAGCAGCCAGCTGCAGTCAGGCTTGTACTCATAACGTTCCAGACGAATTGTGGGTGCCTATTCAGCACCACAAAGCGCATAAATGCGACGTAATCGACCAGAGCAGGATTAATTTTTCAGCTTGAAACAAAATGAATACGAGGAATCAGTGGGCTCACAAGACCACCATTGCGCCCTCGGGCGACCTCAAACGTCGACATATTGTTCTCTTGATGACTTTCAATTATATTTGGCTGATTGTATGGCTCCGTTGTCGACGAACAGACTTCAGAAAAATCGAGAATGATACTTGAGAAGGTTTCCACTACTGCTACAAATAAGATTTCATCGGTGTCAAAATCCATCGGAGGGATGGCTTGGTCGACCAAAAAGCGCAATAGCTTATCCAGAGACGAAAAAAACGCGAAACCTTCGTATCTTCGAGGTTACCACAAAAAATGGCCACTCTATACACGAAATAGATTTTCAGACAGAAAATAAAACCTGAGCCGCGGACAACCCGAGCTAGAAATCGACTTCGTCTTGAAAAGCGCTTTGTGACATTGCACAGATGTGTCAGTCGAGCACAGAGAAGAGGGCGCCGTTGCTATATTTCATGAGTGTGGGAACCAGCGAGTTTCAGGAAAAAGACAGTTGTGGAGATAGCTTTCGGAACAAGTGACCACATTCGACGAGCTTTACAACAGATTTCAATCTCCTCTTTTCTTCCGTTCTACTGGAATTGCCCTAATGCTACTCAAAAAGAAACGAGCACGGGGCCGAACATCCCATCTCCGCCATTGAAGTACAGAAATCGGTCCATCATGTGCACGCGTTACTACCGCTTCTGCTAGAGGAGTGTGCCTACGAATTGAGGCATCAATTATGCGAATTCCCGATGAATGGACGCTTTATTGGGCGCAAACGATGTGATTTGAATACGAAAGCGTCGCGGAGGAATGCGATGTCTGCACTTTGTGTACATGCAAACGAGCGGAGCGGAATTAGATCGGAATTTGAGGGGGCGGCATTTTGGAGCAGGAATTCGATCCTCTTACGAAACTTTGCAGACGCAACGGATCGATTACGAAGCCGAGACACGGCCGAGATGCTGCGCATCTTCATCAAAAGCCGATTAGGACAAGCGAACAGCACGGGCATAAAACTACCTTGGAGCCCAACCAAGATCTTGTTAGTTCTCCTCCTTTCCGACAACAAGGTGGAGACTGGCAGCCAACGTGGAACAAATTGGCTAAGTCAGAATGACTCGCGTATTCATCACTGCACCTGTGCCGCGTCACGTGAGCACACCGCCTAACGCTTAGTTGATCTGCTCCTCGAGCACCCTAGTTCCGGAATTTTTATTCCAGACGCGCTTCACACGGCTCGTTTGGAATTCGAACAGCTTCTCGAGGTTCTACGAGCGGACATCAAAGTGGATGAATCGACTTCCACGAAGATTCCCGCGGTAATCGGGTGGCTAGAATACGTGGACATGACGCTTGTGAAAATGGGGGGCGTACGCTTTTCAGGGCTGCTTTGGCCTTGAATTCTCGCGCATAAGTCACAAATCTTGGAAAATTGGTCAATTGTGTCAGCAAAAACAGTCAATAAAGCTTCGTCCGCGAGCTGAAAAGCTCAGAAAAAGTGAAAAACATGCTTTACGTCAATTTCATAAGTTATGATCCACCTCAATTTTGTAGCGAGCTATTCGGATGGTCATACGCAAGCAATACAACACCACTCAGCTACAAGTATCAGCAATTCGCTTAACAACATCAAGGTTGATATCCGCTTGCTGCAGGGGTCCCCGGGCACCGACAAAATGAGAAAGGTTAGGAGGCTGTTGAGCTGCTTTCTCTCGGTCAAATTCGAGCTTAGAAAGGAGGATTGACCGACGCACCGGTTTTCGCAGTGTCAGGCATCGCCTATCAGGAACTTGACGCTAGCGTATTTCAACGGAAGGACTCGCATACAAACCGCATGAGCTTGGACAAAAGCCCAAGAAGCCTTCGAGCATCGCTTCTGGGAGCTCGTTGAAACCTGCTACAATTGCGTTCGATCGATCCAGCTCCGACTCGCGGGGATTATAATTTGCCTCTGTGTGCTCCATTTAACTGAGCTGTCAATAAGCTCGTGCTGCTATCGTGATGGATTGGATATTCGACGCAGAGGGAAATACGACAAATTCCAATCGAACGAGCAAAAACAGGAACGTACCGAAATGGACGATTATTCGGCTGGCTCTGCCGGTACAGAACGTCAGGTGGAATTGTACGAGCACATCTATTTCCAGCCTGACCTTCTGTATCATGTGCAGACGCCGAGCGGGATAGTGTGAACAGATCCAAATACAATCGCGGCGAAGCCAGATTCTGCGTGTCAATGCTCATGAGGCCCTACAAATGGAGCTC